>JAJQKJ010002026.1:0-62262 GCA_029574335.1 Rana kukunoris | reverse complement strand
ATAATTTATTAATTTTTTTAATTTTCTTTTTTCTATTTGTACTTGGATATTGCATAACTGATTTATACGGCATGTTTCGCACTTATTTTAGCTGGGAACGCATCACGGCGCCGGGCAATGACGTTTTGTGCGATTTTTGGAATGCTTTATTTTTCCACATAATATATTATTATCTATTTTACACCTTCTTAAACCCCTTAATGTTTCAAGTACAACCACCCCTTAAAATATCTCATAATTAAGCCCATGATTTATTTTCAGCATAAAAACATTTTTTAGACCATATCTGTAAAAATCTATTGATAAACCCCAAAAATATATTCATCTTTCGCCCTTTATTACTTAAAGGAAAAAAAACAATGGTCTGTTTAAACAATTTTCTGGAGCTTGGCGTAGAGGAATAAGCTCTTAATCTTGCAAGTACTGTAGTCATCCGACATTTTTCCGATGTTGCAATAGTTCAACTGAGCAAATATGGTATGTCCTCCTAGACACACTACTATGCACATGTCCTGAAAGCTCTTTTAGGAAATCATTCAGTAGCCTTTGATCGACTGCTGGAATGCTGCACGGTCACAATGTCCATTCCTTCCTCAAAGGGGACAGACTCAATTCTTGAGGTATAGGGACAGGTGCTGTGGAAATTGATGAAGATTCAGATCGTCTCTCTCTTAACCTACGATCTATTGTGATAGCATGTTGTAATGGTATCATTGAGAGATTGGGGGAGATCTGCTCTAGCCAACTCATCGTTGAGTGTCTCAGAAAGGCCGAGACGAAAATGATTACGGAGTGTAGTATCATTCCACGCAGTCTCAATGGCCCACCTCTGAAATTGCGCTATGAAGTCCTCAACAGATCCTGTACGTTGTTTGAGATTCCTAATAGCATGTTCTGCAGTGAGTTGCTTGTTGAAATCTTCATAAAGCAAGGACATTACAGTAGTTGCAAAAAACTGTGGACATTTAGATTAGGATCCTCCTTTTTTAGGTAGGTATTTGCCCAAGCACGTGGTTCATCACGTAAATAGGATATGAGGGTAAGTACCTTAATCCTGTCATTGGGGGAGTGCGAGGGCATAGTTCAAACATTAGTTTACACGCATTAATGAATTCCCTGTAGATCTTTCGATCACCAGTAAGGCCGCGTACACACGATCAGTTTCATCCGATGAGAACGGTCCTATGGACTGTTTTCATCGGTTAACCGATGAAGCTGACTGATGGTCTGATGTGCCTACACACCATTGGTTAAAAAACCGATCGTGTTAGAACGCGGTGGCGTTTACGTGTTTTAACACAACGACATGCTGAAAAAAACAAAGTTCAATGCTTCCAAGCATGCGTCGACTTGATTCTGAGCATGCGCGGCCTTTTAACCGATGATTTTGCGCATACTAACGATCAGTTTTGACCCATCGGTCAGGCGTCCATAGGTCAAATGTTATAGCAAGTTTCTCTTTTTTTTGACCGAAGGATAACTGACCGATGGGGCCCACACAGTTTGGACCGATGAAATGGTCCTTCAGTCCGTTTTCATCTGTTTTGACCGATCGTGTGTACGTGGCCTAATAGGTGCAGGTGGATTGACCTTAGGTTCAGGTGGAAAAGGAGGTACATTGGGATTTTGCACAACTAAATCCTGCAGTATTTGGTTCTCCAACTGCAGAGTTTGTACAGTTTGAGCGAGAGCGTCTACCCTTTGAGAAAGGGCGACCACATGGTTCGCAAGCTCCGCTGGGTTCATTTTAGATTCTATTATCTGTAACAGCACTGGTGAAGTTAGTGAACCACAACTGCAGATGCAAGGATTTCAATGCGATTCTCTATGCCACAACTCAGTATTGGGCCCCAGGCGTCATTCCTCGCAACAGGAGTTTGGGGGATCTATACATCATCTCTGTGTTACATAAAGAAGCGCATTGAAATCCTTGCATCCGCAGTTGTGGTTCACTACGTTCACCAGTGCTGTTACAGAATAATAGAACACCAGAATAATACAGAATAATAGAATGCCTTTATAGGCTAGTAAGCAGGTGCAGTGCATTGCACTGAATCAGGTAACCGCCGTGATACGGCGCACTTCCGCGTTCCAAGCTGGAACACATCACTGCGCCACTGGAGATAACGTCATCACGCGAGCGCTGTATGTGTTCCAGCATGGAACGCATTACAGCGATAAAAGTGCCCACTATAGGCAGTAACAGGTGCGCAGAACGCCTGTTAATAGGGAAAAGGCAGCGCCTGTTACAACAACAAACAATTTTTTAGAAAAAATTATTATGCAGCTTAAGGCCCGCGTACACACACGATCAAATTTATCTGCTGAAACTGGTCCGTCGACCAGTTTCAGCGGACATATCTGATCATGTGTACGACCTAGCGGACAGGTTTGTCCAGCGGACAAATTTCAAAGCATGCTTTGAAATTTGTCCGCTACAAACCTGTCCGTCCGACATGTCCGCTGGTTAGTACGCCTAACCAGCGGACAGAAATCTCCCGCATGCGTCGAATGGATTTGACGCATGCGTGGAAGTATTTTACTTCCTGGAGTGGTGACGTGGCGGCGTCAACGTCACCGCCACGACCGACACCCGCGTCCTCAGCCCGAGGGAATTTCCGTCGTCCGATGGTGTGTACACGCTATCGGACCAAAATCCGATGAGACATGTCCGCTGGAAACGGTTTGAGCGGACATGTCTTATCATCTGTACGCAGCCTAACTGCCCGCTAAAATCTGAAATATCAAATTTGGGTGGACAATTCTTTTTAAATAGACCTGATGTATGACTCAATTTGTTCTTTTCTAATCTGAGATTTCTAATCTGAGTGATCTGGATTACTGCAATGTGTGAAACTGTGGGATCTCTTTTTTTTTGTTCAACCATAGACAACAATGGGAAGTTATAGATGAGTGGATGGTATAATCTGTCTTTATCTTCCTGGTTAGTGTGTTTTACTGCAGCTAAATGTAATTGAACACACCAGAAACATATAATTCACTCCAAAATCTGTGTCAGATCTTACAGTGCGTGCTGCTGGCAGTGGAATGTGAGCAGTAAAATAGTACAGTATTGTAATGGGAATGGACCTGCAGGGTAGATCAAACAGATAAAGAGAGAGTCAGCGGTCAGAAAGCAAACACCCAATAAAGGAGAGGTTAAGAGATCAAACCTCAAACATCAGGATCCTTTCACTTGCATTTGAACTAGACTGACAAGAAAACAAACAGAAAAACAGGAAACAGTTATTTATGCCACATCCATTTTGGTGCCCAAGTACCTGGTGGTACTGCATGGTTTAAGTACATGAAACAAAACATTTTGGCCCAGGATCATAGATTAATGCCCTGTACACATGATCTGAGTTTCTGTCAGAATAAACTCAGGCGGGTTTTTCCTGACGGAATTCTGTTCAAGCTGTCTAGCATACACACGGACACACCCAACTCTGACCGTCAAAAACGCAATGACGTACAACAATACGACAAGCCTAGAAAAATGAAGACAAACTGATTTTTTTCTTTTCTTTTTCTAACTCTATCTGAATTTCATAATGCCCTGTACACACGATTGGAGTTTCCGTCGGAATAAACTCAGACGGAATTCCGTTCAAGCTGTCTTGCATACTGTAACAGGCGCTCGCGGCGCCGTATTGCGTTCCACGCTGGAACGCATACGGCGAACGTGCGATGACGTCATTGCCCGGCACCACGTGCGTTCCAGCCTGGAATGCAGAAGTGCGCTGCAGATCACCACTGCACCTCAATCACCTTTTGCCTGCCTATAATTGTTTCCAGCCCCATTCAAACGGGGTTCTAATATTGTCGGCCGTAGCCGGCTTGGCTACTATTGAACTACTGGAACCATCAATCCCCATGCTACAAAACTTGCTATACTGGACTCTGTGGCCATCTAGCTAATGTCTTCACTGCAGTAATGCTGTCATTTCTGGGGACACCTTAAAGAGATCTTCCTTCCTGACCCCCTGCACTACGGAATCCCACGGCTGCTAACATACAGCAAGACTCAAGCTCTGCAAACGGATAAGTAGCAATTGTTTTACTTGTAGTGCCTAGTATTACCTGCTACATATATTACTTCTAATCAATTGCTGTAATTGACTCTGGCTTACTAAGAACTAACATACTACTTGGGATTGTCTGTTGTGTCCTCAGTTGCTTGCTGTGAAGTGTCTTAAAGGAACATATAGGGCCAGATTCAGGTAGAGTTAGGCTGGCGGATCAATGGATCCGCCAGCCTAACTGTCACTTTAAGCCGGCGTTTTTGTTTTCTGTAACCAGAAAACAAGAAACGCCGGGTTGGAGTTCCGATGCGATCGGCGTAATTGAATTTCGCCATCGCATCGTTACTTCAACTTAAAAATGGCGCCGGGGGCGTTCCCGCCGATTTACGCTCAAAAAATATGTTAATGAGCGGAAATCGGCAATTCACGATCTTTTTCGGCGGGCGCGACGCAGTGACTTTACGACGTTTCCGTAAGCGATACGCGGCGTATAGATAAAGCAGCCCCCTAGTGGAGTATCCTATGTTAGGTATAGGCGTCGTCATCGCGTCGGAAAAAAAACAAATCGCGTCGTTTGCGTAAAACATTCATGAATGGGGACGTGACGTCATTGACGTTCACTGACAGAACTTGGAGCATGCGCACTGGGATGCATTGACCCTCGACGCATGCGCAGTACGTTCGCCGCGGGATCGCGCATAGTTAGAATACTACACGCCCCGTACCCGCCCAATTTGAATTCCGCTGGCTCATTTGCGATGCGCTGCCGCAACTTTAGGAGCAAGTGCCCAGAGGCGATTTATTTCGCATGTGCTGCGCTATACAAGTTCTTCATTCATTCATTCATTCATTCATTCCTGAATAACAGCACTTGCTCCTAAAATTTCTGCAGCGTAAGGCAAATGAGATGCGTTACTCCAGAGCAAAGGTGCTCTGATCTACCTGAATCTGGCCCATACTTCCTATTTAGCTGAGCTATATTTGCCTCTTTTACTCAAATATTAGTTGCCCTCACTATACCTATTTACTACGTGCTTGACATAAGTTATTACTTGTTTATGGGTCCACGCTCTAAATTACTGAACATGTTCACCTTAAATTTTCTATGCTAAGGGTTGAAGGTACTGTATTTCATACCTGCACCCTTAGTGGCCTAATGCATTCCTTTATCTTAAAGTGATATGATGTAGAGAACCTCCAAACTCCTGTTCTCTGATTGGAGTGACGCCTGTGGTACGGTACTGATAATCACTTGCATACAGAAGTGCATTGGGATCTTTATGTGCATTATAATCTTTTAACGCTTAGGATTGGACGCATGTTGTAATATGTCCTCCCTTAGTAGCTTAACGCATTCCTTTGTGTGAGAGAGATGATGTAGAGAACCCCCAAACCCCTGTGCTCCGATTGAAGTGACGCCTGGGGTCCAGTACTGAAATCTCACATAACATAGAGAGGTGCATTGAAATATTTTGCTAACCGCAGTTGTCTGCATTCCGTCTGACTTTTTCCATCGGAAATTCAGATCGTGTTTACGGGGCATTAGAATAGATTTTAAGGTGATCAAATCTGGTGTTAGGCCTCGTACACACGATCAAATCTGTCCGCTGGAAACGGTCTGCTGGACCGTTTCAGCAGACAGATTTGATCGTGTGTACGGCCGAGCCGACGGATTTGGCCACCCAACAGATTTCAAAGCATGCTTTGAAATCTATCGGGTGGGAATCCGTCCGCCCGAAATGTCTGCTGGTTAGTACACTTACCAGCAGACATGTCGTCCCGCACCGCCGCCGAATGGATTCGGCGCATGCGCGGAAGTGTTTTACTTCCTGGTGCGGTGACGTGGTGGCGTCAACGTCACCGCCACGTCACCGCCACGTCAGCGCGCCGTCTGCTGGCGGGGATTTTGGTTTGCTCGTGTGTACACGCGAGCAAACCAAAATCCCAGCAGACAGATTTGTTCAAATCTGTCGGACAGACAGATTTGAACAAATCTGTCTGCTCGTGTGTACGAGGCCTTAGTGTTTATGGTTGGGGGGGGGGGGGGGTAAATTCTTGGGAAATAGTATTGGGGGTTAAAGCTGCATTAAACCTTAAAACAATATTATATTACAGTTTACAATTCCTTAACCACAAGGCCATTTTTTGCGATACAGTACTATGTCGCTTTAACTGACAATTGTGCGGTCCTGCAATGCTATACCAGTATACCCAAACAAAATTGATGTCTTTTTTTCCCCCACAAACAGAGCTTTCTTCTGGTGGTATTTGATCACCTCTGTGTTTTGTTTGTTTTTTGCGCTATAAACAAAAAAAAGACAGGGACTTCTGCCCCAGTTGTTCATCTGGCCTGATGTTCTGCTCCCTGCCACAAGGCTTGTATCCTTTCTGAAGTCAGTTGAGTCTACTCTTTAGGAGAAACCCCCAAGTCATAGGGTCTCCTCGACAATGCATCAGCATCTTGGTTCCCAATTCCTGGGCAGTATTTTAAGCTGAAGTGGAACCCTGATAGAGGGGCCAACCACCTGTGCCCGGTGGCATACAATTTTGCTGTGGTGAGTAAATACGAGAGTGGGTTGTTGTCAGTTATGACAACGAAGTCTGCACCATACAAGTAGTCTTTCAACTTGTCCACCACTGCCGGCTTCAGAGCCAAGAATTCCAACTTGTGAGTAGGGTAGTTTTTCTCAGCAGGTTCAAGACTTCGGCTCACATAAGCAACCGCAGGTGTCCATTGTGCTTCTGATACAGTACCCTGCCTAGCCCATCTTGACTGGCATCAACTGGCTGGATTGGCATAGGCTAGAACAGGAGCAGTTGTTAGAAAGGCTTGCTCGCACTGGTCAGTCCACTGGTCTTCTTTTTTCTTTACTCTCGAGGCATCATGGGTCCTCTGATTTGCTCCATGGGTTTTGTTGAACCATTGTCATCATCATCCTCATTCTTCAACAACTCATTAAAGGGCCAAGCTATTTTAGCAAATCCTTCAATGAACCTTCTATAGTGTTAGCAAAAGGAATTACCTAAGCTCAGTTTCATTGGTAGGCGTTGGCCAAGAGGTGACAGCTTCCAGCCTCTGGTGGTCAGTAGCTAGGAATGAGCCGAACAGCCCCCGGCTCAGTTCGCACCAGAACCTGCAAATGGACTGAAAGTTTGCGCGAACTTAGAATTAGTTTAGAACCCCATTAATGTCTATGGGACTCGAACGTTCAAAATCAAAAGTGCTAATTTTAAAGGCTAATATGCAAGTTATTGTCATAAAAAGGGTCTGGGGACCCAGGTCCTGCCCCAGGGGACATGTATAAATGCAAAAAAGTTTTAAAAACTGCAGAAAACAAAATATGAAATATTCCTTTAAATATCGTACCTGATGGGTGTCTATAGTATGCCTGTGAAGTTGCATGTATTTCCTGTGCTTAGAACTTTCCCTTGCACAAAATGACATTTCTATAGGAAAAAAAGTAATTTAAAACTGCTTGCGGCTTTAATGTAATGTCTAGTCCTGTGCAAAGGACACTAGATCAAAATACTGCAGGTCCCTGCCTGTATTTGTAAGAGAACACCAGCAATTGTATTCAGGTGAGCTTTAGGTGCACACTGTGCAAAGGACACAGTACACTAAGTGAAAATCCTGCAGCTAGCACAATCACCTGCCTGCCTGTCAGTATATTATGAAGAGAATAACAGGAACTGATATAGCTACAGTAAACTGAATACAGTGTATAAATATATATATATATATATACAACACCTGGGATGCATATACAGTATATGCTCTACACACTGTCACTGAAGCTAACTGACTCGCCTGCCTGCTCTATCTAACTGAAAATAATGGACACTGTCTCTCTCTCTCTGTCTGTCTTTAAGCACCGCAGCAACACACTACACAAGGCCGCCACGCAGGCGGCCTTATATAGTTTGGGGCGTGAAACTAAACCCCCTGAGACATATTTGGCCAAAGCCACTGTCAGGGACGTTCTGCCCGCTTCCGTGGGCGTGCACGCACCTAGGCGCGTGCATGTAGCACAGCCGTTGCGCGCGTTTGCGCGCATGCGCGCACGTTAGGCGCACGTTAGGTGCACGTTAGGTGCACGTCATACGCAGCGTCCTGCTGCCTATAAAAGACACTGCCAGTATGCTGCACATCGCGGCTTGATCTGCATATGTTCCCCGTGGTTCTGTTATTGCATTAGGCATTCCGTTCCAGTATCTGACCCAGCTCCCTGACTCTGTTTCCTTCTCCAATCCTGACTCCGGCTCGTCGACTCTGCTTGTATTCTGCCTGATTACCCGTTGCCTGGACCCGGCCTGAACTCTGACTATTCTTCCGCCTACTGCTTATGCTGACTGCTCCAAGTGTATGACCCGGCTTGTCTGACTCCGCTGATCTATGCCCGCTGCTCTGCTGACCCGCTGTGGCTGCTCTGCTGACCCGCACCTGTATTCTCCAGCCTGCTGTCCTGCATCACCGGCTTCCTGTCCAGTGGTCCCAGCTTCATCAGCGATAACACCAGAGCTGACACCCTTACTTCACCGTGCTCTTACCATCACTGTCTCCACTCCAGTGGTCTCTGAGCCGGGGTTGTACGGGAGGTCTCCCTCCACGCTTCAGGCTCACACCCAGGTACGTAACAGCCACCCTATCTTTGGCCAATTATGGCTCTCCGTTTTTTCCGCGCTATGATTGGCCAAAGCATGCGGGTCAAAGTGCATGCTTGGCTAATCATCAGCCAGCAATGCACTGTAAAGCCGCAGTGAATTATGGGCCGTAAAGTGGTACTCGAATCTGGAGCGAACGGCCCATAATGTTCGAAATTCGGCAAACGGTCGAACAGCCATGGTTCGAGTGGAACATGGGTTTGACTCGAACTGGAAACTCATCCCTATCAGTAGCTAATCCTTCAGCGGAGACAACATGGCCAAGGTAATTAACTGAAGGCTGGTAAAACTGACATTTTTCCAGGGACAGCTTCAATCCCTCGTCATGGAGTCTCTTCAGTCTCTTTTATCTAAATATTTTTACACTTAAAGTTATCCCCTTTTCACCTCTTGAAAGTTGGAATGTGGTAAAATATTTTATTGCTTGCTTTTGAAATGTTTACCAACAATCACACCGATCACCCAGTACTCCCCATCAAATAAATACACACCCTAATACCTTAACCTCTCTTACAAAATCTACGACCTGTGCCATGTCGGACAGCTTTCCTGTGACGTGGAGTGTCACATGGGTCTTTCTAAGGCCGCGTACACACGAGGGGATATGTCCGCTGAAAACGGTCCGATGGACCGTTTCAGCAGACATCTCCGCTCGTGTGTATGGGCTAGCGGACAGATTTCTCCACCCGACAGATTTCAAAGCATGCTTTGAAATCTATCCGGTGGGGATCTGTCCGCCCGACATGTCTGCTGGTTAGTACACTTACCAGCAGACATGTCGGCTCCCACCGCCGCCGCGCCGCTGCCGAATGGATTCGGCGCATGCGCGGAAGTGTTTTACTTCCTGGTGCGGTGACGTTGCGGTGACGCGGCGGCGTCAACGTCACCGCCACGTCACCGCGCCTTCCGGCGGCGGGGAATTTGATCCGATGGTGTGTACACGCCATCGGATCAAACTCCCGATCGGACATATCCGATGGAAATGGTCCGCGGACCGTTTTCATCGGATATATCCGATCGTGTGTACGCCGCCTTAGAGTAGAGTATAGAGTATAATGGAGAGCCCAGTTGCCTACCTACTTAATTGCTTAAAGTCCTGCTAGATCACTTCAGGCTGTCCCCCTTTGCAGCTATGTCCCCCTTTCAAGTGCCTATACTGTTTATGATTCAGTAATACATTTTCACCCTGCTCTGCACATGCTCGGTTTCACTCCATTTTTTTTTGGGCATTGTACTGAAAATCAGAGCCACTAGAGGCTGATCTGCTGACGGACTGAAGATTTACTGCTGCTCAGGGGCTCTGGGCTTGAGCAAAATGACAGCCTCTGACAAGACACAGGAGCAATTCTGGAGGCAATTTACAGCAAACACAAATTTTGGTAGCATAATTATTAACCACTTGCCTGCTGGCCACATTTACCCCCTTACTGCCCAGGCCAATTTTCAGTTAATTTAAGGGCAATTTTCAGGAAAATGCAACACTGTGCTCATATGAAATTTGTATAATTTTTTTTTTTCACACAAATTTTTTGGTGGTATTTAATCACCACAGTTTTTTTTTTTCTTGCTAAACAAATGAAAGAATACTAAAAATTTGGAAACAAAAAAAACATTTTTCATAGTTTGTTATAACATTTTGCAAACAGGCAATTCTTTCTCCTTCACTGATGTACGCTGATGATCAACAGCACTGATGAGCACTGATTGGCAGCACTGGTGGGCACTGTTGAGACTGCACTGATAATCAAAACACAGGATGCAGGGGGTGATCACGGGATCACAGCAGGAGGATGTCCATATACGCCCTGCTGGCAAAGTAAGCCTGCAATATAGCCATCTTTTGGCTATAGTGTGGACAGGAAGTGGTTAATGTGGAACGTATGTTCCTTGTTAAAAAATATTATTTTTTATTGCTTTAAAGGGGTGTTCCAGCCAAAAATTGTGTTTATTAAAAGTCAGCAGCTACAAAAAGTGTAGCTGCTGGCTTTTAATAAACACTCACTTACCTGCTCCTGCGTTCCAGCGACGCGCCGACCGGGGCTCCGCTCCTCCCCCCCCCCTCCCCAGCCGGCGTCTCCATCCCGACTGTGGGCACCCAGCCGTGACAGCCTTCGGCTTCACGGCCGGGCACCCACTGCGCATGCGCGAGCCGCACTGCGCATGCGCACGCGGCTCGCCGCTGATTGGACAGGCGATTGCCTAGGATCTGTCAGTGTCCTAGGCCATCGCCTACAGGGAGGGGCTGAAATAAGGCGATTACGCCTAATCGCCTTACCAGCCCCTCGGCGGAAGCAGGAAGTGGGACAGGAAGTCCCAGTCCTACTGAAGCCCCCACTCCCCCCCAAAAAAAATTACATGCCAAATGTGACATGTAAGGGGGTGAGGAGTGGAACAAGCGGAAGTTCCAAATTTGGGTGGAACTCCTCTTTAAGGTAGGTAGGAAATACACCCACATTGGGGAGGAGGTGACATCACTACTTGCCAACCAGTCAAATTCTGCCATTCCTCTCCTATATGTAAAATCTGTGTTTTTTTTTTGCTAGAAAATTACTTAGAACATCTATCTATCTATCTATCTATCTATCTATCTATCTATCTATCTATCTATCTATCTATCTATCTATCTATCTATCTATCTATCTAATCATATTTTTTCCTATTACAAGCAATGTACAATCCATCAGATCCCTGCTGACAAAACAGAACTCTGCCTTGTTTACATAGAGAGAACTCTGTTCTGTGTCTCTCCTTGCCGATCAGCGGGGGTCGGAGGACACCATGTTTGGCTTGCACTGTTTAATCACAGCACAGCCATGGCGCTGGCAGTGCGCGTCCCCATCCCAGAAGAACTGGATCACATACTAGGTACGTGATCCAGCGGAGGAGGCCCGCCTTGCTGCCGTACATCCAAGTGATTCGGTCAGGAAGCGGTTAACCCGTTGATTGATCAAAAAAACTGACTAATGTATGGGCTGGCTAAAGGGTCGGTCACACCAGCCTGCATGCTGAAATAGTAGTAGACTGGGGTCCATTGTGTAGTGGAGGTCAGGGGTAGGGTTTCCACCTCATCCCTTTAAAAAGGAACACATCTGAATTACACAGGTTCTGGGGCTAATTTAAAGCGGATCTCCACCCTAAAGTGAAGATCCGCTGATCCGAACACTCCCCCCCTCCGGTGTCACAATTGACACCTTTCAGGGGGGAGGGGGGTGCAGATAGACATGTATCTGCACCCACTTCCGGCCCAGCATTCACGGGCAAAAGACGGGCATTGCATCACATCCCGTCTCCCGCCCGTTGTGTGCTGGGAACACTCGGCTCCCAGCACACAGCTGGAGACAATCGCGGGCGCAGCGCAGCTCGCGCATGCGCCGTAGGGAACCGGGCAGTGAAGCCGCAGCGCTTCACTTCCTGGTTCCCTCACCGTGGATGGAGGGGGGAGCAGCAGGGTGATGAGCGATCGCTCATCCTCTGCTGCGGACGGCGCTGGACTCCAGGACAGGTAAGTGTCCTAATATTAAAAGTCAGCAGCTGCAGTATTTGTTGCTGCTGGCTTTTAATATTTTTTTATTTGTGAACCATCCGCTTTAATGCAGGTAAGGCACCAAGTGAGTTTAATTACCACTTTAATCAGACACAGACACTGTGTATTTCAGATGTGTTCCTTTTTAAAGGGATGAGGTGGCAACCCTAGTCAGGGGCATTGTTACAGTGCAAGGCACTGTCAACCTTTTTTATTTTACTTTATTGAAATGTAACGTGAGGTGAAGACGTGCAGTGCATACTTTTTTACACAAAGCACTGCAATACACCTCAATGCAGTGTTTTAGTATACACAGGGAACCATTATTGTCTGTGACTTTCTGTACATATCACTACAGCTCAGCTAAGGTGTAAAGGCGGGAATTTCCGAGAGAACAGAAGAATTACACATCAGGGATGCTGATTGGAAGAAGCTGGGTCATGTGACCAGCAGCACACAACCAGGAAGTGTAAGCAGACAGAGCGGACGGAGGAAGGAGCTGCTGGGAGCTGTGGAGTTGTACTAATAACAACAAGGAGGTGATGGGCTGTGCTGTGTGTTATATTGCATGGAAAGGAAGTGATATGAGAGACATAACAAAGGAGGGGGTTAGTCTGGGAGTATATATAATATACACTTATGAGATTGCTTTGCTGAAGTTGGAGATGCTGTTCCCTTTGTAAAGTGAATGTTGGTATACCTGTGTTCACTTTCAATATGTTGAAAGCTAATGCAAACTTTTGCAATAATAATAATGCACATATATTTGCAGCACAAACATTATTATTTTTTATTTTTTTTGCAAATGAACCTGCAAAGCATTGCACCTGCTTTAAGTGGCAATGCCAGCCTCCTGCACACTCTTCCCCCAGCTCCATGTCCATACCTGACTCTCAGATAGAGAACTGGAGGAATTCTCAATACTGTAGAGACTACAAGTGTGGAGATCACCACCAGGGATGCACTCCCTGTATTCAGACACATATGTATTGAGTAGATGTGGCTGTGCTGCACATCCACACAAAATTAAAAAGTGACAGCTGCTGCAGGGGAGAAAACACTTGCACACTGTCAGTAGGAGCAGTTTGGGGGCATCTGTTTGCAACCATGTTATATGTTAGACTCTAAATCTGGGTACAACATGGTCTACAAAATTGTCCTTTAGGACTGGTTCACAGCACAAAAACACACTCCAGATCCGTTCCAGGTGCGTTTCTGCATGTGCATTTCAAACGTGTTTTGGTGTGTTTTTGATGCGTTTCTGGGTGCATTCCAGGTGCTATTTTTTTTTTTTTTTTTTCTTTCTGTTTTCTTTTTTTTCCGCTATACTACGGTCCAGTGCGTTACAGTGCATTTTTTTTTTGTGGTGTGGTTTACTGCGTTTCAGTACAGGAAAAATGCAGCATGTTCTATTTTTTTTTTTTGCTGGAACAGGAAAGCCCTGGAACTGACTGCACTGGCGTGAACTATGTTCTATGCATTTGTGATGCAGAAAAAACCATCACTGGACTGCATGTGGTGTGAACTGGCATTTAGCCCTGGCACACACTGAGCTGTGGGATTTCATCTTCACCCGCTCTTCCTTTCGTGTTCGGGGACTCCAGGCATCTGTCTGAGCCACGATAATGTCACTTCCGAGCATACACACAGAAATCACAGCCGCGGCGTACAGCTCTGAAGGAAGGGCACAGGTATTCTGTTCCTTCAGAGCGCATGCGCAAGAATATCTCCTAAATGGTGCACGTTTAGGATTATAAGATTACCTGTAGGTAAAAAATAAATTCCATGGTTTACTACTGCTTTAACCTTTCTGGCAGTAATCCCGAGTGTGGCTTGGGGTTCATTTTCAGTACCAAAAGCGGTAATCCCGAGCCACACTTGGGATTACACTGTAGTGATACTTACCTTGTCCCTGCGATCCCCAATGTCCTCCGGCCGATGCCGGTGTTCCGTCAGATAAGGCGACCATCATATCTTGTAATGGACGTGACACTTGCTATACCTTGCCCTTGTCCACAGTACAGATACAGCGCCAAGCGGATATCTTGTTACACAGAGTTTTGCATTTAACTCTTATTTGTAACCATAAACTGAGCTTATATACTAAAATACAGTATTTAGAAGTATGCAACACTCTTTTGATGCTGAATTGGGGCTGTTCTCAGGTTTGCTGATTCCACAGAACACTGCTGCTTTTAAAATTTAACATTAAAACAGTCTGATGGATTTGAAAATACTGTTTTTCACTATATAAGCTCCATTTACTGTTCCATGCAAAACCGTGTGCCACTTTCACATTCAAAAATGCTGACATAATCAGACCGCCACGGAGGTTAACGCAAACCTTCACCCTCCATACCCCCTTTTCATAATTTCAGGCCCACTATCTCCTTTTCCACAATTGCACATTTATTTATGTATTGTCTTTTTTGGGACCCCTCTCTGTACTTCTGGGATTCTTGTCTAGGCAATTTCACACTGCCACCAGGTATACCCATCACATGTCCCATGAGGCCTTGGGGTTCTGTAAAAGTGCATGCGCTGCAACGTGTCAACAGGGGGGCAGCTGTCTTCTTCTGGTTCCTGTAGCTGCCCCCTGACAATGCTGCACATCTGTGTCATCAGGAAGCATCTGCAATTGAAAGAACCGGCTTCCTAAAGACTTGAGAGGAGGATGACAGTGTGGGGCCTGGCATGCGTTGCATTAACAGCCAACTCAAAATGTATGGGTTGCCCCAATGCCCTGCATGTTAATGTGTATAATACAAGCATATAATACAGTCGCACATCTGGTGATGCATTGCAGAGCTTTGAACCAGTGTGAAGGAAACAGGATTTTTGCAGGCACATGAATATTCACAGTTTCACTTTATTCTCCATTATTTAATGTTAACCGCTTATCCCTTATATATATATATATATATATATATATATATATATATATATATATATATGATTTTTTTACTAAATTCACCCCTCAGTGTGTTACATGACTTGAACATCAATAGGAGGGTAGTTTTTTTCTGAACTAAAGAGTTGTAGGAATTCTGTCTTGTGGAAATTACAGAACGCTAACATCCTTTCTGAGCATTCCCTGCAACATGGCTTATACATCCAGGTCTCTGATTGGCTGACTTGAGCGGTACAAAAGCTGGCTGTTCCCATACTAGCGGGCACAGCTGCAGAAGGCAGAGGTTTGATTGGCAATGTTGCTTAGAACCAGCCTTTTTAGTGGTCTGGTATTGTATTGCAGGGTGGAAGACTTTATATTACTAATTCCCACAGGTAGTTTGTGCTTTAGAAGTGTTCATGTACTTGCAAAACCTGCATTGTGCTATAAGTGGTATTGGAGAATTCTGCTCTCTACCTAGCAAGGTGTGCTGAGACATCTAGTATCACAAGAGCATGAGGGCACAAGCTAGTCTTATCACCATGACCTATAAGCTAGAACTTTACCATGCTGGGATTTGTAGTACCACAGCAAGCTGAGAATCGCAGGTGGTCCTAGCCATAGTTCTTAGGTACATGGTTGTTGGAACCCATACAAAATTGTTGGCTAGTGTTGAGCTGGCCATACACTCACAGGCTTCTCCCATTCAGACCCACGGCCTGAACAAGAGAAATCTTTTGATACCTTCATCTATGCTAAATGCCATTGATGGAGGAATCTCCTAGGCCGACTCTTGTATTCTGACAGCCGACACCATGAATACTGGAACATGTAGCTGATTGGCTACAGTCAATGTTTGACCAGCCAGCAGTTCTTGCTTCCTTCAATAAAAAGATGACAGGCGAAGTGGTGCTAACTGGGCAACCCATGGCTTCATTTTGTTCCAGTTCGTCAAACCAGCCAAAATTTGCTCCTTGTATGACCAACTTTATACTTTAAGCATGTTTAATTGTTTTTCTGTTTATTTTTTTAATCTTTTATTTCTATCAAGAAAGCTTGGATTCAAGCAGCAATGGACTTGCTTTCATCAGAATCCCTAAGCCTCAACCATTCCCCTAAGTATATTGGCTCCCCGGATCCACAAAACAATATACCTGCTAAACAAGTAAGTAACTCCTTCAATTGTGTTGGAAATCACTCTCCTAATGTATACCTATACTCTGGGAACATTCTATAAACTACCCCCCACATTGATAGTAGGCACTGTGGGGGAGATTTACTAAAACGGAGGCACTAAGAATCTGGTATAGCTGTGCATGGTAGCCAATCGGCTTCTTACGTCAGCTTGCTCAATTAAACTTTGACAACAAAACCTGGAAGCCGATTGGTTTCCATGCAGAGGTGCACCAGAATTTGCACTCTGTAAATCTCCCCCTCGCTGAGACTGTTTTAGCGCCCCCCCCCCCCCCAGAAGCCACAAACGATGCCATGAGTAAAGGTTGCATTCTATCTAAAGCTCAAACTTCTTTTATGTGTGTATTTGGAACCTCTGTTAGGTTTTATTGCTGTCTATGCCCTTTATGTTAAGATTCGTCCTTTTCTATTTGTATTGGTGACTACTGTCACTGGGTCTGAAAGTGATAGAAAATCAATTGCTATTGTGACATGTGAAAAGAATGAAGATCCTCCAAAGTTTTCACTTGTCACCAGAGCGAGAATGTACTGTAATAATCTTCCAATAGGGAAACAACTGTCCTACCAGTCTCTACAAGACAGGAAGTGAAGGAGAATCCACCCCAATGGGACCTAAATGACAAAGAAAACCTGACAGGGGTTTTAATGCTTTTCTACCCAATTTAAAAGGGGGAAAAAAAAGTTTGGGCTTTATATATAATTTACCACACTGTGCTCAGGAAGAAAATTGTATGGGCCATGGGATGTTCATGAGAGCTGCTAGAAAAAGTCAGAGATAATCAATACTTACAGATCTCGTTCATTCTAATTATTACATACAATACTGTGCAAAAGCTTTAGGCAGGTGTGAAAAGATGCTCTTCATGTAATCCCATACAGACTCGGGATCAGGGCTCAAGCCATCACTCCCAGGTCTCCTTGTTCTTCTTTATGCTGAAGATAGTTCTTAAAGTAGTTCTAAAGCCTTAAGGTTTTGTGCTGCAGCTGCTTTCTGCTTATCTGAGCCCATCTGATCCAGCGATGTGCCCGAGCAAAGTGGCTCCCTCCGCTGTCTTTCTCCTCATTGGACAGATTGATAGTGGGAGCGATAGTCCCCCTGTCTGTGTAGAGCATGCACTGGTGCCCCTAGGGAAAGAGGCTTTCCCTGGGGGGCACCCATAGAAGGCCCTCCTGGGCCTAGATCGCTGGTGGGGAACCCCAGAAGAGGATCAGGTTGGTTTTGCACAGAGCATGTTTTTGTTATTTAAAAAAAAAAAAAATTATAACAACTTTAATTACAATGGCTGTATGTTTGGGGTTGTTATCCTGCTGCAGAATACATTTGGGGCCAATCGCACACCTATCTGATTGTATTACATGATGGATAAATATCTGGCTATATTTCTCAGCATTGAGGACACCACTAATCCTGATCAAATCTTTGTAGAAATGCAGTCCCAAACTTACAAGCAGCCTCCACCATACATCACTGTTGGTTGCAGACACTCATTATTAGGGTTGTACCAATACCGATACCGAGTATTTGCGGGAGTACTTGTACTCCCGCAAATACTCCTGATACCTAAATGGAATACTCCACCCCCCCCCCCCTTCCGCCGCCGCATCGAAAGCCGCCGCATGGGTTAAACAGCATGCGGGAACATCACAGCTTTCATTTGAATAGCTGTAGTGTTCCCGCTGCGTATAGACGCTCCCCCTTGCTCGGGATTGGATGGGTGATCGTGATCTGTCCAATCCCGAGCAAGGGGGAGTGTCTATAGGTGAGGGCAAAACAGCTATTCAAATGAATGCTGTGATGTTCTCTGTGCGGTGGTGGCGGCTTTCGGCGGCTAGGTATGGAGGGACATGGCTGGAGGGACATGGCTGCATATGTGGGGGACATGGCTGCATTTGGAGACACATTTAAAAAAAGTATCGATATTCGGTATCGGCGACTACTTGGAAAAAAAGTATTGGTACTTGTACTCGGTCCTCATTATTGTACTTGTGTCCACCAGCCCTTCAGCGAACAAACTGCCTCCTGCTACAGCCAAATATTATTTCAAATTTTAACTCTTCAGTCCAGAGCACCTGCTGCCATTTTGCTGCACCACAAATTTCTATGTTTTTGTGCATATTTGAGCGGCTTGACCTTGCTTCCATGTCGGAGGTATAGCTTTTTGATCGCAATTCATGAAGACCACTTTTGGCCAGACTTCTCCGGACAGGATTTGGGTGTAGAGAAAAATGTGTATCTCATGCCTATTATGTGAGTGAATTACAAAACCAAAAAATAAACATTGTAGCTGCTACCTCAAAACTAGAGCAAATATAGTATATACTCCCATCATGATGTTAATGTGCTGTGGACACCCATGATAATGTTTGTATAGTATGGTTTTTAATGGCAGGTTTAACCGCTTAACGCCCGCCGCACGCCTAACGCAGAATGGCACGGACAGGCAGAAGGACGTATATATACGTCCCTGCCTACTAGCGGGTCGTGGGTCCGATCGGGACCCCCTCCGCTGCGGGCGTCTTACCTCCGGGAGCGATCTGACTCGAGGGGGCGTCGGTTCGTTTCTGTCCGCCCCCTCGTGATCGCTCCCAACCAATCCCGTGCGCCGCCGCCGTGTCACTTCCTCTGCCTGTAAAATGTAAACACAGGCAGAGGAAGTGATGCATCGCTCATCTCGGCGGTATTTTCAAACTGCCGAGATGAGAGAAGAGACACAGTGAGTTGCTCCAACACTACACTGACAACAGTACACGCAGGCACATTTAACCCCTTGCAATCACCCCCACCCCCTGTCACACTGTCACTGTACTGATCACTGCATTTAGTGTCAGTGTGACAGGCAGTTAGTGTTAGGTCCAGGGTAGCCCCGTACCCCCCCCCCCCCCCCCCCCCTAATAAAGTTTTAACCCCTTGATCACCGCTCTAGTCAACCCTTTCACCCCCTATTGCCAGCGTCACTAAGCGATCATTTTTCTGATCGCTGTATTAGTGTCGCTGTTCCCGCTAGGTAGCTAATTTTTTTTTTTTACTAAAGACATGTGGCTGAATATATTTTGGCCTAAATGTTTGACTAAAATTTAGTTTATTCAGTTTTTCTTATAACAAAAAGTAAAAAAATATTGATTTTTTTTTTTTTAAATGTCGCTTATAGCACAAAAAATAAAAATTGCAGAGGCGATCAAATACCACCAAAAGAAAGCTCTATTTGTGGGAAGAAAAGGACGCAAATTTTGTTTGGGAGCCACGTTGCACGACCGCGCAATTGTCTGTTAAAGCGACGCAGTGCCGAATTGTAAAAACGCCTCTGGGCATTTAGCAGCGTATTGGTCCGGGGGTTAAGTGGTTAATGTCAGTATCATTCCCTATTCAGTCCGGTACTGAGACTGTTAAACATTTGAATCTCCTCCTCCAATATCAAGTAGCTAACACTATTTAAGATGACCCACGTAGTGACCAAGTACACTTCTTGATGACGTGTAACCAAAACGTATGTCGAGGCGTTACTTGGTCACGCAGATAAATCACTTCCGGGTCCCTCTGGCTACCTGCTATCCTAGGTGGAACGCATGCCAGTCTTCTACTACTTGACAAATTTCCACTCGCGTACCATGCCATCCAGCCTCTCAGGCACTAATGAGGTAAGCAGCCATTTGGCTTTTTTTGTATTGTTCTCACATTTTAATGAACAAGATTACACTATTTGGTTTCTTATATCTTTCATTTACATATTCGGTCTTGTGACCTCACAGAGTGAGAGGCTGATCCAGGTAACCATCTCTATCCATGCAGCAAGCATCATGTTGCTAAAAAGCTAATTTTACCTTCTTTTTACTAAAAAGGTCAACATCCTCTGGTAAGCTGCCATCCATTTATTGAGCACATTGGGTGATACCATACAGCCGGTGAAGGTGGTTCTACAGTTCTGCGACTGGGTAACTTTTCAGAGTTTCTGCAAAGTTTGCCACAGTAAACTTTTTTTCTGATGTGTAATTATTTGGATTACAAGGACATTTGAATTTCATTATTTGATTTATATCACTTTTTCATGCATTGATATACACATGTTTATTACACTAACCTGAGTATATACAGTTACCTTTGGAATATTGGTTCAGTTAATATTGCACAATATTGAATTATGTGTTAATTTGTATATAGTCAGGCAGGTGTTAAGTTAGTTTTTTCAAGATTTTACAGTTTACCACATTTAAGTATTTCACTCCAATTTCTTATAGCGCCCCCTATTACCTTTATTTCAGGATATGGGTGTACCTGGGTCCTATGAGTCTCTGCCAGTTTTGTGCTAAAGGCACTGCTGGACATCTTCCAATGTTGAAGGGATGTAAGCATTATATGTCTTTCAACTGCTGCATTAGGTTTCCTTGTCCATCCACTGTGTCTATGGTCTTCAACATCGCCCGCTTCTTTGTGCTTCTTCAAAAGCAATTTTACAGCACATCTTTGAAATCGCGTTTTCTTAAGTCCTTGCCTTGTTCATGCACTATAACTACCTTGTGTCTTCTTGCTGTGCTCAGTCTTGCCATGGTGTATGACCTGTGACCTGAAACTGTATTCCACAACCTCACCTTAGTAGCAGTTTGTATGTTCCTCATCCAGTTTAAACACTCCTACGCAGCTTTCCTTTTCTTCAGTTAATGGCTGTTTCAACCTACATATGAAATTGATGATCATTAGCCCCTGCTTGGTATAATTAGTTAATTGTTCACCTGACTAATCCTACAAAATCCCAGACTTTTGTAAGATTTGACGCTAGTTTGAGGTTAGTCACACCAAATATTGATTTGATTAAGGCTGGGTTTACAGTATTGCGAATTGGATTTGGGTTTCCCCTGTATCCAATTCGCCTGTCAGGTGATTGTAAAAGGCTCTCTATGGGGCTGGTTCACTCATCTCCGGAATGGCTCCAATTAAACAGGAGTCCTGTGCGCCTTCTGATCCATTTTCAGGTCCGAAAATGGGTCCGAATTCCACTGGATACAGTAACACACAAAGTGTTGTGATACCTAGAGCAAAAAACCTTTTGTGCAGCTGTCAACCAATCAGAAAATGGGTAGAGAAACAAACAAAAATGCAGCGCACAAAAGATAAATTGATATTGTCACTTTATAGTCTAAATATACATAAAATAAAGATAAACATAGACTGAAATAAATACAATGTGGCAATGATAAATGACATCCATAAAATGATAAAAATAGATAAAATCGAATTATAGTCCACACTGTGTCCACAGAAGTAGTCCAATGATGGAATGATTAAATTTAAATTAAATAGAAAAGTCACACTGAGAAGGAATAGCAAAGTGCACTTCCAACCGATGGGCAGACTATAATTAATGGTAATGTACCATACCTCCACAATGAAGCCCTCACTAATCCTTACAGGGAGGCTGCAAGGTACTCTGTAAACCATGGGTCTTCAAACTATGGCCCTCCAGATGTTCAAGAACTACAATTCCCATCATGCCTAGTCATGTCTGTGAATGTCAGAGTTTTACAATGCCTCATGGGATGTGTAGTTCCGCAACAGCTGGAGGGCCATAGTTTGAGGATCCCTGCTGTAAACAGATTTGATGGTATGAGTGAGGAGGATATACACAGGAAACGTCACCACAGCCGTGCTGTTGCAGGGATATAGATGTTTAGGGAAGTACAAGGGAGATCAGGTGACCAACCTTAGCCAATGGGAATCGGGTTCCTCTCACAGCCGTGATGTAGAGCGGCAGGGGAAGCCCAGACACGGCGCTGTTGTAAGTATGACACAGCCGCGTCAACCCAGGCACATAGGGGCGGGAGATACACAGCGTCACAGAGGGAGGATGCCGTGTCCGGACGCCGACCTCTTACGATCATGTGACACTTCTGGGCCAATAGGAGATAAGAATTCCTAGCAATGTGGAGGCTTGCACCGGCGTCACTGTAAAGGATATCAGTACACCTATGAATGATGGAGATAGCTATTCGATACTTCTGTGGGCATCAGAGGGCATTATAGATGAAAAGGATGAGTTGTGACTGACATGTTTTGCGTCCCTGACGCTTTGTCAAAGTGTGACTTTTTTTATTTAATTTAATCATTCCATCATTGGACTACTTCTGCGAAATCAGTGTGGACTATAATTAGATTTTATCTATTATCATTTTATTGATGTCATTTATTATTGCCACATTGTATTTATTTCAGTCTATGTTTATCTTTTGTATTTTATGTGTATATTTAGACTATAAAGTGACAATATCAATTTATCTTTTGTGCGCTGCATTTTTGTTTGTTTCTCTGCAGCGCCACAGTGTGTGAAACTGTATAGAGAGAGAGAGAGAAGAGCTGACAAATTCAACGTGATGTCGGAGGTGGGCGGGACCCAGAAGCTATCCAGCCAACGATTGGGCAGTTTAAGGGGCGGGGTCACATACACGTATCGGCCTGCCCAGATCCCATCCCATTGGCAGGTGTTGGATAGCTGGGTCCACCTCTCTTTCCATACAGTTTCACACACCGTTGCGCTGCTCTGCTAACAGTGGGGAGAAGGGAGGAGGATTCTCCACACTCTGCTGACAGAGGTGCGGTCAGTGTTATATCGGCCGATGCCGATTTTTCCAAAATGGCCAAATATCGGTCGACCTCTAAAGCTTAGAAGAAAACCTGTTAGAGGCTGCAAAAGACTTGAGACGGAGGTTCACTTTCCAACAGGACAACTTCCCTAAACATACAGCCAGCGCTACAATAGAATGGTTTAGATCAAAAGCATATTCATGTGTTAGAATAGCCCAGTCAAAGTCCAGACCTAAATCCAATTGAGAGTCTGTGGCAAGACTTTCAAATTGCTGTTCAGACACTATCCATCCAATCTGACAGAGCTTGAGCTATTTTGCAAAAATGTCACTCTCTAGATGTGCAAAGCTGGCAGAGACCTGCCAAAAAAGACTTGCAGCTGTAATTGCAGTGAAAGGCGATTCTACAAAGTACTGACTAAGGGGGGGGGGTGAATACAAATACACGCCACATTTTTTTACATATTTATTTGTAAAATAATTGAAAACCATTTATCCTTTTTTCTTTCTATTTCACAATTATGTGCCACTTTGTGTTGGTCTAGCACATACAATCCCAATAAAATACATTTGTTTTTGGCTGTAACATGACAAAATGTGGAAAATTTCAAGGGGAGTGAATACTTTTTGAAGGCACTGTAGTAGATGTTTAGTTATCCCAGGGCTGTTCATTTTTTTTCTTTCTAGTTCATAAATCATTAGTAAAAGTTATGATCATGAGAGTGCTGTAGGGTAGGAGAGGGGCATAAATCATTGCCCGTTTGTTTGTTTGATAAACTACCTTGATTAATTACAGAAGTATCTGTGTAACTTGTGTACATCTACACACATGTCTTATTTCATGATCCTGAGAACTTCTTAAATGAGTCACTTTATTGCTGCATTTCACATACTGAAACAATCCTCTTTTTTTTCTGTTTTCTGGGGCCCTAGGTAATGATTTGACAAGACCTTGAGGCGGACTTCAGTTTTTAAATACTGACTAACAAATATACTATGTTAGCAATCTTCAAAAAATAAATAAAAAAATAAGCATCATAAACTGCTGTTGCTAAACACATGTTGAAGATTGAACACATATGACTATTGGAGTTTTAATGTTAGAACTGGATTTAGGATCTTTGTTAAAGGGGTTTTCCAATTTTTGTAAAAAAAAAAATTGGGGTTGTTAAGATGGACTGCACAAATCTGTCATCACATTGCCTCACTGGCTGGTAGGAACCCAGTGCCATGAGCCTATAACAATGGAAAAAATCTGCCATTGCTTGGGTTCCCATAGGGGGGATTTCCTAAAACTTTAGCAGACTGAATCTGGGGCAGCTGTGCAAAGAAAGTAACCTTACATCTTCAGTTTGATCAGTTAACCACTTAAGACCCGGACCAAAATGCAGGTAAATGACCAGGCCCCTTTTTGCGATTCGGCACTGCATCGCTTTAACTGACAATTGCGCGGTCGTGCGACGTGGCTCCCAAACAAAATTTGCGTCCCTTTTCTTCCCACAAATAGAGCTTTCTTTTGGTGGTATTTGATCGCCTCTGCGATTTTTATTTTTTGCGCTATATACAAAAATAGAGCGACATTTTTGAAAAAAAACAATATTTTTTACTTTTTGTTATAAGAAAAATCAAATAAACTACATTTTAGTTAAACATTTAGGCCAAAATTTATTTAGCCACATGTCTTTAGTAAAAAAAAAAAAATCACAATAAAAACAAAAAATAGCTACCTAGCGGGAACAGCGACACTAATACAGCGATCAGAAAAATGATCGCTTAGTGACGCTGGCAATAGGGAGTGAAAGGGTTAACTAGGGCGGTGATCAAGGGGTTAAAACTTTATTAAGGGGGGGGTACGGGGGCTACCCTGGACCTAACACTAACTGCCTGTCACACTGACACTAACTGCAGTGTTAATACATATAATCACTGCATTGAGTGACACTGTGACAGGGGGGGTCGATCGGGGGGGGGGTTAAATGTGCCTGCGTGTCCTGGTGTCAGTGTAGTGTTAGTGCAGACTTACTGTGCGATGTGATCTTTCCTCAGCGGTGGTTGAAAAAAACACCGAGGGAGAGATCACATCGCTTCCTCCTTTCTGTGTTTACACAGGAGGAGGAAGTGACACTGCAGGGCAGCACGAGCATTGGCTGAGAGCGATCCGGAGGGGGCCGACAAAAACGAACCGCCGCCCCCTCTGCACGGATCGCTCGGCCAGGTAACCGGACCACCGCATGTACGGGGGGGGGTCCTGATCGGACCCCCGAACCCCCTCCAGGCACCAACGTGTATATATACGTTGATGTGCCTGTCTGTGCCATTCTGCCGACGTAAATGTACATGCGGTGGTCCATAAGGGGTTAAAGGGTTTGTAAAGGATTTTTTTTTTTTTATCTTAATAGCTTTCTTTACCTTAATGCAGTGCTGTTTTCATGTCCTAATTGTTTTTTTTTTTTGCTCTCAAGTTGCTGTAATTCTTCTCTTTTTTTTTTTTTTTTTTTATTCCACATTCAGCTTTAACTGTACACAAGAGACCAGCTCATGGTAAAGATGCTTGGTTTTCGTCTCTGTTTCAAGTTTGCATCATTTGTGGAAAGAAATATTTTTTTTCTTTTCTTTCGGGTTTTCCTTGTTTTCCCCCTTTTCCTCTTTCTTTTCTTTTTTCCTTCCTTCCTCTTCTTCCTTTTTTTTTTTTTTTTTTTTTTTCTTTTTTTTTTTTTCCCTTTTCCCTTCTTTCCCCTTTCTTTTCTTTTCTTTTCTCTTTTTTTTTTTTTTTTTCTTTCTTTTTCTTTTCCTTTATTCACATTGAAATATAAATATTGACGTTATCCAGTAGTCCCTACGTATTTATCTGTTTTCTAAATAACCTTAACCATATGTTCATTTCCTATTTTCGCCCCCTGCCCATTCCCTCCCTCCTCCTTTCCCTTCCCCCCTCCCCTCATCCCCCCCCCCCTCCCACCACACCAATTTGTGCTTTCTTATCTGATCGAGCAAGTTTGTTGCCCTGTCTGCAGGTTCTCTACATAGCTCCAGGTTCTTTTAAATTCTCTCCAGTTCTCCCATTTTGTAGGGTCCCTATTGTCTTCGAGGCTATCTCTGAGTTCTTCCATCCAGTATGTTTCCTCCACCGTGTCTATCCATTCCCAGACCGAGGGACATTCTAATTCCTGCCACTTTCTTGGTATTAGCCTTTTTGCAGCGTTTAGCAGGTGTGGTACCAAAGATTCCCTATATTTTTTTATTCCTTCGTTCCCTTCATGAAAAAGTACCGTCCATGGCTCTCTTTTGATTTTTCCCTTTGTAATTTCTTCTATTATCTTCAAAATCTTTTCCCAGTAGATTTTAACCTTTGGGCATTCCCACCAAAGATGGGCCATGGTTCCCGGGGATTTACATCCCCTCCAGCAATCTTCTGACTGGCCCCTCTTAAATTTACTGAGTTTTACTGGGGTTATATACCATCCTGATAAGCATTTATAATTCATTTCGGCTGTTCGGCTGTCGATAGCTGAGGTATGGGTCAGTTTTAATATTTTATCTATTGTGCTTCTATCTTTGTGTGTCCCTAGTTCCCTCTCCCATTTTTTAATACAAAGGGGTACATCTGGTTCCTCGAGCTGTAATAGGATCTGATAGATCTTAGAAATACTTCCTTTCCCGCTTTTCGAGGAACATAATTTTTCGATTTCTGAAAGCTGGTCTCCAGATCTTAACGGTTGGGGTAGCTTTTGAATGAAGTGTTTTAACTGTTGGTACCTCCAGTTGTTGAGTGTCATAAAATGTTTCTTTTGTTGTAATTGTGCCAGTGCAGTTAAATGTCCTTGGTGTATTATATCTCTTACTTGTGCATTCTCTTTTTTGATCCAGTTTCCCCCTATGTCCACTTTCCCCGGCGGGAAATAATCATTGTCCTTTAGTGAGATCAGGGGAGAATTGAAATTTTTATAAATTTTTTTTTGTGTTACATCCCATACCTTGAGTGCAGTCTTTGTTATTTCAGGTGTATCCGTGTCCAGTGTTCTATACTGTGGGGGATTCCATATTATTTTTTCTAATTTTGCTTTGGCTAGTGCATTCTCCAAGTTGACCCATCTTTTTTCTGTGTTTTCTCTGGCCCACTCAACGACTCTCGATAGAATTATTGCTTCGTAGTATTTTTTAAGGTCTGGAATGGCTAGTCCTCCCTTGTTTTTTGTTTGTTTGAGAGTCTGGAACGATAGCCTGTGTTTCTTATTTCTCCAGATAAAATTCATGATTACGTTCTTGAGGATTTGCAGCAGTTGTTTTGGAAGGTTTATCGGAATCATCTGAAACTTATATATGATCCTTGGTATCAGCACCATTTTGCAGTAATTTATACGTCCCAGCCATGAGATTGGTCTATTTTTTATCCTATTAATCTCCCTTTTAGTTTCTTCTATCAAGGGGATATAGTTGATTTCATAGATTTTTTTTTCCGTATTTGCCAGATAGATGCCAAGATATTTCAGCTTGTTTACCCAAGGGAAGTTAAATTCCAATCTAAGGGTTTGCATGTCTTTCTTTGGTACACTGACCCCCAGTATTTCGGTCTTATTCATGTTTAGTTTGAAGTTTGAAATTTCCCCATATTGATTACATATTTTTAATAAATTTTTTATGGAGCTTTTGGGGTCGGTTAGGTAAAAGAGAACATCGTCAGCAAATGCAGACAATTTATGTTCTTCTCCACCCACCTTGACTCCCTTTATTTCAGAACTTTTACGTATTCTAGCTAGGAGGGGTTCTAGGGACAGTACAAATAATAACGGTGAAAGGGGGCACCCTTGTCTCGTGCCATTTTCCATTGTAAAATAATGTGATAGGCCCCCATTTATTTTAATCCTGGCTGTTGGAACCTCATACAGAGTTTCAATCCACCCCAACATCCTTCGTCCAAAACCCATAGTTTTCAATGTTTGTAGCATGAATCCCCAGTCTACCCTGTCGAACGCTTTCTCTGCGTCGATCGACAGGAGTAGACCGGGGATCCCGCTCCTCCTCATTTCCTGAATCAGGAGGAGGGCCCTCACTCCGTTGTCTCTTCCCTCTCTGCCCTGGATGAAACCTGTCTGATCAGGGTGTATCAGACCCCCCATCTCGCGTTTTATTCTCTCGGCCAATATCTTTGCAAATAGTTTTAAATCTGCGTTTAGCAGAGATATTGGCCGATAGCTCGCACATATCTTAGCATCTTTTCCTTCCTTTGGTATCACGGTAATTGTCGCCTCTGCGGCTTCTCTACTCAGGGTATAATCTTTTCCCAGGCCATTGAAGTATTGACATAATCTTGGTATAAGAATATCTTTACATTTTTTATAGTAGAGTGCTGGGAATCCGTCCGGCCCTGGGCTTTTCCCCGACGCTGTGCCTGTTAAAGCTGACAGTATTTCATTTTCCGTGATCGGCCTATCCAGTGTAAGTGCTTCTATTGGGTTTACTGTTTGAAGTCCTGATCTCTGAAGGAAGTCCAGGATTTTGTTTTCTTTTTCTCCTGTTTCCCAGTTGATCTGTTTAACTGTGTATAAGTTTTCATAATAGTTTCGGAAGGTTTCGGCTATATCTTTTGTCTTGTGCACCTCCACTCCTTGATCGTTTTTAATTTTTTCTATATAGTTTCTTCCTTTCTTCTTCTGTACCATCCTTGCCAAATTTTTACTGGTTTTGTTCCCTCCTATATATCTTTCTTTCGCGATTAACTGGAGGTCTCTTTTAGTTTCCTGGAATAGAAGATTTTTCAGTTGATTGCGCTTGTTGACTAGTTCTTGGTATAGGTCTTTTTGTTTGGCTTCACTTTTGTGTTTTTGTTCCAGCTCATATATCTCTTCTATTATTTTTCCTTTTTGAAGCCGTTTCTCTTTTTTCTTTCTTGCTCCTTCCGAGATCAGGGTCCCCCTAATTACCGCCTTGTGAGCGTCCCATAGTGTGGCTCTGGAGATTTCACTTGTGTCATTCGTTAAAAAATACTCTTCCAACTCCTTTTGAACTCTAGATAGGCTATTCACGTCTTTTAGTAATTCCTCGTTGAGCCTCCAATTTTGAAGTGGTCTCGGATTATCTGATATTTTTAGGGACACACTGATTGGGGCATGATCCGAAATAGTCATCGGCTCTATTCCCACATCGGTGACCTCCCCCAGTGAGCAATGGTCTACAAAGAAGTGATCGATGCGGGAATAGGACCCATGTACAGGGGAATAAAAAGTATAATCTCTCGTCTCCGGGTTTAACACCCTCCATACATCCACTAATTGGCTACTATGTAGACTATTTTTTAATCTACGTAGTTGTTTTTTATTGTTCCCCCCTATTAGAGATGTCTTATCAACCTTCGGATCCATGCAGAAGTTCAGATCTCCTCCCAGTATGACCCTGCCTTTTTTAAAGTCCCTTATCTTTCCCAGGATTCCTATAAAGTATTTTATTTGTTGGTTATTTGGGGAGTAGATATTGACTAAGGTACACTCTGTCTCCTCTATCTTCCCTTTTAATATTAGGAATCTCCCCTCGGGGTCTGTTAGTCTTTCCGTTAGGCTGAATCTCACCCCTTTGGCAAATCCAATAGCTACTCCTCTTGCATGTTTTGAAATGGTGTCCCCATAATACCATATGGGGAAGTCGGTTGAATTTAGCCTGATATTAGAATGCAACGTGAGATGAGTCTCCTGTAAAAAAGCTATATCCGTTTTGATTCTCCTCAGTTCTCTCAAGACTTTATGTCTCTTTGTGGGACTGTTTAATCCTTTCACGTTATATGAAACACATTTTATTATCGTCATTATCTATTTATGAGACTCCCCCTCTTTACTTTTTAGCCTCGATCTAATTGCAGTTTCTTTCCCTATCAGTCCAATTGGTGTGGTGGGTCCCCTTTCCCTACTTTCCCTTCCCCCCCGTGGCCAAAAATAGGCCTCCGAACCAATTTTTATTCCTTGGTTCAGTTTCCCTCTGAGGTGGGCCCCTTTCTCCCATCCCCCATCCTATCCGGGTGGGGGAGCAAACATATGCGCAAGGTATTATACCTATGCTTCTTGGAAACAAGGAGATCACCAAGTTGTTTTCAACTTACCCTCCTCTTCCACCCCCCCTCCCCCACCAAAAAAAAAAAAAAACATTCCAACACTAATGGCCCTATGCCCTCTCCCCTATTGCGTCCAACCAGGGAGGTCTGGTATCTGTAGGTCAAGTCTGTTGCAGAATTCCCTCAGGTCTTCGGGGAATCTCAGTATTGCTGATTTCCCTTCTTTTGAGGCTGCCAAACTTGCTGGGAATCGCCAGTTGTATTTAATATTCTTGATCATAAGTTGTTCTAAGAGTGGTTTTAAGAGTCTTCTTCTAGCCAGTGTCTCTGGGGCCAGGTCTGCATAGACTTGTATGGGGGACCCATCGTATCTGAGGGGGGGATATTCCCTCAGTTTTTTCCATATTTCATCTTTCTCTTCAAACGATAAAAATCTGACAATGACGTCTCGGGGCCGTTCTGTATTGTTTCTATTTAATCTTCCCACCCGATGGATTCTCTCTATTCTGATCGGGTCCTCGGGTGATTTCCCCAATATTGGGTTTAAAATTATCGTGATTATTTTCCTCAGGTCCTCTCCTTTTTCTTCCGAAATTGCCCTAATTCTCAGGTTCTGTCTCCTGGATCTATTTTCCTGGTCTTCCAGCTGGTACTTTGTGTTTCTCTGTTGTAATTTGACCTGGGCCAGTTGGTCCCTTAACTCGTTTGACTCTTGTTTTTGTTTCTCTATCTGTTCTTCCATCGTCTCAACTCTGGCGAGAAGATGGCCAAAATCCATCTTAAGGCTATGTATTTCTCCTTTAATAGCGTTTTCCAATCGCTTCAGCATCTTTTCCATGTCTCCCCTAGTTGGAATTTGGTCCTCCAGTCGCTGTTCTTCCCTTCTACTTGTTTCTCCAACCCCCTCACCATTCTCTTCCTCTCTTGAATCCTCTCTCATATCTTCCGATATGTCCTCCTGGCTAGGTTTTTGGGCCTTCTTTTCTTCCATTTTTTTGTCAGTCTTCCCTTGTGAAGATTTTGGAGATCCGGTATTTCTAGAAGTTGTTGCTTTGGACATGTATTGTTGGATTGTACTAGGTGCGATCGTGGATCCAGGTGTCTTTGATGTTCCTCCCCTTGTTGATCTGCTTGACATCCTGGACATAATATTTTTCACCTTCCTGATTCTTTTCCCCAGATTGCCTGTTTTTATGCTACCTTGCCCCCACTGAGTCCAGTCTTTCCCCCTTTTCCCTCTAGGAGGTTTAGGGCCTAAGAGGTTTCATAAGTTATACAAAAAAAAAAGAACCCCAATATTGACTATGGAACTTGTCCTGTACCTCCTACGCACACACCTGGGCAGTAACTTTATTTTCTCATAGTGATTGTATATTTACTGTGTGATTTCCGAGGGGGGGGGGGCCTTTTGACACCGTTGGTTCCGTATGATAGGGTCCAGTGTTTTATATTGGTATGGTCTTCTGGGACTTCTGGGACCTGTCACCAAGTTGCGGTCAGGCTCTCAACTCTAGATCTCCCCTAGTGGCAGATCACTGTTGCTTTTCTACTGCTTATTCTGGTGTCCCTATCGTGCAGCCTTCCGGTGTATGGTCCCAGGTGTATAGTCCCCGGTAGCGATTGATTACAGATTTGTGTGTTTATCCGTTGTTTCCCTCCTGGGGCTAAACTAGTTCTAGGCTCCCCCTCTGTCAAATTTTCCCATCCGATACCACTGATTTTCTATTGGGTCACCCAGTGCTCATAGTGCCCAGGAGCTCATCTTATGCACTCTGATCATCACCTTGCGGCCAAGTATCGTACAGTATCAGTCACAGCATGCAATTAGTCCCAACCTGTCTCCCCTCAGCACTGTACTGTGCGGGTACTCCAAGGGGCTTTTATGTCATTTCATCCATTTAGCATGATAAGTTTTACCTTCAGGAACTCGTTTTTATACTACCTGTTGTTCACTTCCACCGCTCCCTATCACCCTTTTATCCTTTGATCTTTTCTCCTTCTGCTGTCAGTGTCGGTGATTGTCGTAGAAAGACAGGCTGGTCTAATCTCCTTCGGGGGTTGTTTGGAGCTTCTCGTATAGGTGGTGGGGGAGGGGGGGATGGTGGGCAGGGTTTGTGGCGGTCTCTATGGCGAGACGCGGCACTCGCACTAGTGCTTCATGCCGCACTTTCTTCCTTTGTTCTGCGGGGTGGATCCGAACCGCTTAGCGGGGCTGCCCTGTGACAGTCTGCGGGTAGTCATCCACGGCTTCCCAGGCATGCAGACGCGCTCGTCGGGGACGCCGCTCCTCATCCCTGCTTCCTCCGCTTCCGCTGCGTCTCTCGCTCCCGCCCACCTCACGGCGCGTCACGTGCACGCCATCTCTCGGATGTGTAATTCTTCTCTGATCTCCACACTTCCTGGTTGTCTATTTCCTGATAACCACCGTGCTGGGAGCTTTCTCTATGTGGTCTCTAACTTTAAGGAGGTGTGATTACTGTGTGTCTAAAACCCCAGTTTCGTTTTCCAAACCATCACTGCCCTGTGTGGCTCTGTGGCTCTGTATGCTCTGTACAGCAGAGAGGCAGGAAACATGCAAAAACTAAACTAGAAACTCCAGGTACATTATATGATTGATTTAATCGTTTTTAAAAGGAATCGGTTAACTATTATGTCTCTATACCCTGTAAACGGTAATTTTAGCATATTTTTTTTTTTATTATTTACAACTTCTTTTAAGCATTGAAAATTGGGTTGCGACACACTGCTGCCCCAGATTCTGACTGCTCCATTCTTGGTCAATTCCATGGTGTTTCAATGAAACTGTTACTTTCATTAACTCATTGACGCACAATTACAATTTCAGTGTAAGGCCCCATACACACCATTAAGTAAATCTGTTCAAATCGGTCTGACAGACCGATTTGATCAGATTTGTCTGCTGGGTTATTTTGGTTTGATCGCTGTACACACGATCAAACCTGTCAGACCGTTTCCAGCAGATAGATTCGATCGTGTGTACGCGGCCTAATGCCGCGTACACACGGTCGTTTTTTGCGATGAAAAAAAAGACGACGTTTTCTGTGAAGTAAAAAACGAAGTTTTTGAAACGTCACTTTTCAAAGACAATTTTGCATACACACCATCGTTTTTTCACAAAAAGCGAGGTTACGTTCACCACTCTTTTCCATTGAAGCTCGCTTCATAACTAGCTTCTGGGCATGCGCGGGTTGAAAAACGTCGTTTTGAACGACGTTTTTGCTACACACGGTGACTTTTTGTGAAACAAAAAACGACGTTTTGAAAAACGACACAAAAAATTCAAGCATGTTGGAATTTTTTTTTTGTCGTTTTTTTTTAAGACAAAAAACAACGTTTTGCCCACACACGATCAATTTAAATGACGTTTTAAAAAAACGTTGTTTTTTTTCATCGCAAAAAACGATCGTGTGTACGCGGCCTAAGAGTTGTGATGCATAGTCAGTATGGCCGCTAGCAGCATTGCTTGAAAGCCAGGTTCAGGTCATTAGCCAGCGTTCACTTGGGTACGCCAAGGTGGATGCAGGCTAGAAAAGGACCTCAATGAAATAACACAGATTTATTCTAAAAACAGTAGCAACAAATGTAAAGTTTTTAAAGTGGTATTGCAGCTTACCAATTCTTAGATGTGGTAACACAATTATTATTTTTTTGGGGCTTTTCTCCTCAATTTTTACTTGGTGATCTGGCCCATAACACTCATCCTGTATTGGAGTGCCCATATTCTGGGCGAAGGAGCACAGGGTGCACCTTTTGGACAGCAGAATTGTCAGTCTGGGGGGGGGGGGGGGGGGGGGGTTGGGAGTGTTAGACCAGCATATTTAGACACACCCACAAATTGAGACCAAATTCCAGCTCACACTGCAGTTACAGCAACATTCTCTTTTCTTTTACGATAAATGTTTTGCATGAATAAATAAAAGCTGAACATTGTAAGATTGTTGTTTTGTGTCAACACTCTTAACTGATACGTGTGAAGGAGAGATGGTTCTGTTGAAAAACAGACATATTAGCCAAATAACCAGGCAAAAATAAAAGACCACTAATGCAGCCAATACATCCAGAAACTGGTAAGCTGCAATATAATAAATGTTTGTGTTGGAGTTTAATACTGTCTTTAAGTATTTTGTTTGGAGTTCTACTTTAATCTTGGTGCTTGACATGCATATGTTAAAGTACTCATGCAGAATTTTGGCTTCAGTAAGTTTTATTTTGAAAGCCAGCAAATTAAATCTAGCATATGTATGATGATGAAGTAAGAACGCCATAAAGGGCTTATTGGATGGTTTGCGCAGCACTCTACAATATAAATGGAGTCTGTACAATTACAATACAGCAGCGCCCAGCTCATGGAGCTTTCAATCCATAGAATGTTGGATTCTCCACATGGCATGTCCACGGAACACACCATAACCACATTTTATGGCTGGTTCGTTTTATTCTCATTTATTGTGGTACTGTATGGTGTTCCTAAGAGTGCAAAAAGTATGCAAACCAGCAGTGGCTTTGTCCATGGTTTTCCGACTTAACCTTTCAGTCAAATACACTAATGTTGTAGAGACGGACCCTTACACTTTGTGTACAAACAGTGGTTTCTCTGTAGCGATCCAACCCCCAGAGCTTAAGTTCTCCAATCGGCCAGGAGTGTAAGCTTTGCCTATTGCTTTGTTCGACCTTTCGCACAAATACCCCTTCAATACCAAGGGTCCTTTTTCTGTGGTACGTTGGCAGGTGACAGGCTTTTCTATTCAGGCTTTGTCTGCTTTCTGAAAGTAAGGCTGTGAACACTCAGTTGGGCATTGGTGTCAATTAGAATGTATTTGTAAATGTGGTTAGGGATGAAAAATTCATTCTATAATCAGTACAGAAATATGTTTGAGTTCTGGGCAATATTTGTCATTACTTTTCCAAAGAACTGTGAACAAGTGTTATACAGATTGGTAGTCACTTATTGTTTTGTGTTTGTTCTATAGCCCATGAGTGCCACCCTTCGAGAGAGGCTCAGGAAAATGCGAAGATCTTTCACTTCGCCATGTACAGTTGCCAAACGGCTGAAAATTGATTGTGAAGAGAGCGATACTCCTTCACAGTGTGCCAGCAATCCCACCACTACCCAGGATGCTCAGGGAAGCTCCATAGCGCGCACACATACTTTTGTCTCATCTGTAGACTCTAGCCTTTCAGAATGTCTGCCTTCAGTGGAAGTCTCCACACCAACCACTCCTAGGTATACCAGCCATCAGGATTTGCTTCAGGAAAAAAGGAAGTTGCTAAAGCGAGTTGAAGAGAAGGAAGAAATTCTAAGGAGATTAAAAATGGTTAAATTGTATCGCTCTAAGGTAATGTGCAACCTTCGTTATATTTACCTTCCCTGGTTCCTTCTTTCCCCTCTCATCAAAATGCAAATTACATTTGGCTAGATGATATTGGACATCCTCCAGCCAGGGAACAAGGTGGGCACTTTCTGACTTGTAGCTAATCATCCAGATTGTATAGGCCGCTGAAAGCTGCTATTTCTAAAGATGGTGTTTAGCCACCTCTGGATCCAGCAGCCTATCCATTGCTGATCACACCAATGCCACATAGGAATTCTCCACATACCCCCCCCCCCCCCCTACCCCCTCCGATGCCCAAGCATAGTGAATCTGCTAGGAGCTGATGACTTCTCACTTAAACTAAAAATAATTAATAAAAAATTTTCACTCACTGAGAGGCTGAGCTGGGTGTCGGTCCAAGCATGTGGGTGGATCCCGACTTCATTATCACAACCTTGCACATGCCTGGACCGGGTCTGTGATGTCAGCCAACAGCGAGCTTCAGCCCACTCTCTGTTGAAAACATGTCACCATTTTTTCAGAACGAACAGCACTCCTGTGATCCACTGGAGAAGTACAGCCCAATGAGATTGGGCTGTACTTCTCCTTGAACCACTTGAGACCCGCGCTGTAGACGAAAGACGTCCAGGGAAAAACTGTGATGCCGATACGCGTGCCTGGCGGCCGCGATGTCCTGCGGATGCCCGCGATCGGCAGTGACATAGCAAGGACGTGGAGCTCTGTGTGTAAACACAGAGCTCCACGTCCTGTCAGGGAGAGAGGAGACTGATGCTGTGTCCCTTGTACATAGGGACACAGATCGGTCACCTCCCCCCACAGTAAGACTCACTCCCAGGCAATACATTTAACCTCTTCCTTGCCCCCCTAGTGTTAACCCCTTCCCTGCCAGTCACATTTAAACAGTATTCAGTGCATATTTATACCACTGTTCGCTGTATAAATGTGAATGGTCCCAAAATAGTGTCAAAAGTGTCCGATATGTCCACCGCAATATCGCAGGCCTGACAAAAATCGCAGATCACCGCCATTACTGGTAAAAATAAAAAAAATCGAACAATACGTATCGGCCTAAACCTGAGAAAAAACATAAAAAAATTGGGATATTTAGAACAAATTTAAAACATTTTTTTGTTTGTTATAAAAATATAATTTGGGTACAGTGTTGTATGACCGCGCAATTGTCATTCAAAATGCGTCGGCGCTGAAAATTGGTCTGGGCAGGAAGGGGGTTGTAAGTGCCCAGTAAAGAGGTGGTTAAGCTTGCTTTCAGAGCATCCATCAATAAAGACCATCCTATGATCCTTCTTATCCAGCTGTCAACTGTCCAACCAAATTAATCCCGTAAGAGCGATTTCACAGCTCTGCATTCGTGTTAAGGATAGTGCACAAAGTGCTTGTGCTATTTTTGTGGTTTTCGCAAAGCACATTAGGAATAATTAGCAATGCATGTAAATGGTGCCTAAGCTATAGCGTACAAACTGAAATAGCTTTGTTTAACCACTTCAATACCGGGCTTTTATACGCACCTCATTACCGGGCCTATTCTGGCACTTCTCTCCTACATGTACAAATCATCATTCTTTTGCTAGAAAATTACACAGAACCCCCAAACAGATATGTTTTTTTTAGCAGACACCCTAGGGTATAAAACAACGTTTTGTCTTGCACATTTTTCAAATGCTTTTTTTTGGAAAAAAATTGTTTCATGAATTAAAAAAATAACAAAACAGTAAAGTTAGCCCAATTTTTTTTTGAAAGATTGTTACACCGAGTAAATAGATACCCAACATGTCACGCTTTAAAATTGCGCACACTTATGGAATGGCGCCAAACTTCGGTACTTAAAAATCTCCATAGGCAACGCTTTGACATTTTTTACAGGTTACCAGTTTAGATTTACAGAGAACTATTGCTAGAATTGTTGCTGACACGCTAACGCACGCAGCGATACCTCACATATGTGGTTTAAACAGCGTTTACATATGTCGGCGGCACTTGCGCGTCCGTTCGCTTCTGCACGCGAGCTACCGGAGACGGGGGGGGCCATTAAATTATTTTTTTTTTTACTTAAAAAAAATAAATATATATATAGGAAATGTGTGTGACAGGTCCTCTTTATGGAGAGATGCGTGGTCAATAAGTCCCCACATCTCTTCTCCAGGCTGGGAAGCATAAGATCAGTGAAAAAAAATTCACCAATCTCATGATGTGTTGCTCACTAGCCTCAATCGCTGCTTTGTTTACTTCACGCATCACATCACGCCCGGGTCCTTCGATGGTCATAGAGATGACTGGTGACCATCTGGTCACCAGTCATCTCTATACTTTTTGCGCCGGACGATTCCTTCTCCGGGCCCCCGATGGCACGGGAGAGCCTGGAGAAGCACCGGATGACAGCGGGAGGGGGGGTGTCCCCTCCCACCGCCTATAAGAACGATCAAGCGGTGGAATGATTGTTCTTATGATGCGCAGGATCACCAGCTGAAGAAAAGGATATCTGGATGATGCCTCTAGCTGCAGGCATCATTCAGATATACCCCGGCAAAGCCCAGGACGTCATATGACGTCCACCCAGGATGGGAGATCCCATCTGTGGACGTCATATGACAATGGGCGGGTATTGAAGTGGTTAAAGCAGAGCTTCAGTCTCCTCCAAAAAAAATAATTGTCAGCAGATGTAGCTGCTGAGTTTTAGTATAAGGACGCTTACCCGTCCAGGGCTGTCCTCATCCAAACCTGTTCTTCACTGGGCTTCTAGTCCCTAACGCCGACACGTAACTAATGGAAACCGCCTTGCAGTTTCACACGGCTCATGCATGGACCACACTGTGCTGTTTATAGTCCTGCGGCCTTCTAAAAAAAAAGTAGTTAAAGGGCATAGATTGCTGCTTCTGTTTTTTTTTTCTAATATTATGATCTAGTTTGGTGGGGGTTTTTTTTTTTTTTTTTTTTTTTCTCCTACATTTTAATTTTGTAAGCACACACAGAAGGCTCAGGTGTTTCCATACTCAACAATTTATCCGATTGCAAACTACAGTATATAATGTGGTTGAGAAAAGAAGGCTGATTACAATGAAAGTTGTGTTTGATTAATGTACATGACCAGTGTGTTTTTTTTCTTTTCCCCATTATAGAACAATCTGACCAAACTGCAGTCATTAATAGAGAAATGGAGAAAAGGTAGTCAGCTTTTGCTCTATGAACTCCAAACTGCTTTAACTACTGAGAATAAAAAGATTAGTCTCACGCAGCTGATAGAAAGTTATGGGCTGGATGAGAAATTACTTTGCTACAACAGAACAGAAGAAGACTTTGAAGAACCCTAACAAGGAAATGTATGAAAGTCTGTATTGATTTTACTTATGCATTTGCAATTTGGAAGAGCAGTTTTAAGTTCTCTCCAGGCAAAACTGCTTTCTGTTAAAAGGTCAGAACTGATATTTCATTGTCTGGAATATGCTTTGGCGTTAAGCTGCTAACACTTCTCCATGTTTAGAGACTCTGGTTACAAGATCTGTTTTGAGTTCTCGGACCTGCACACACATTACAAGGTGGCTACACTTTCCCTGTTGGATTGTACAGTTTGTTTTACATTGCAGACAATGTAACATGCAGGGTGGAAATACACCAAAGTGGGCAATTGGACTCAGGCAGGAACTATTGTGTGGAGACATCGCCACAGGAGTTCCTGTGTGATAATAGGTGTTATCAGCTGGCTCTGTCCACGTGATGTCGTATAGAACCGCAATATCGTTTTGTGGTTTGACTTGCTGTTTATTTTATGAAATGTTAAATTATTTTTTAGTATTTGTAAAATTAAGAATATTTAGAAATGGATTCATATAATTTGATGGTAATAAAAAGTTTGAAGACCATGGCTTAAGTGTAGGTATTATTATTGTAAAATACATTAATTGATAATGTGTGGTATCTTGTACAAAATATATGGCTGCATAAAAAGTGCACTTGCATTTACAGCGGTATTAAACCCAAAAGCAAACATTTATCATGTTACAGCTATCAATTCTTAAATGGGATGACTGCATTAGTTTACTTTTTAGGCTTTCTTTCTTTCCCTTCTTTTTTTTTTTCAACCTGGTAATCTGACCGATGTGTCTGTTGTTTTTTAAAAGAGCAAGCTGTCCTGCAGATGTAGTATTTTTTATAGGGCAGACCAACCATTTTACCACTGATGGGGCACTTAAAATAAGACGCTTTTTATGTAAAACGTTTTATAAAGTGTAAGCTGGAGTTTGGCTTGAATTTGTTAGCGTATCTAAATCGTCTAGTGCATCTAACACTTCCCTCCTTCTAGACTGACAGTGCTGCTGTCCAAAGGAGCCCCTCTGCTCCTTCATCCAACCTGGGGGCACTCTAAAAGAAGAAGTGTTACCGGCCACATAACCAGGTAAAACTGAGGGGGGAAAAAAGACTAAAAAAATAATTATACAGCCACCAAATCTAATGATTGGTTAGCTGCAATATATTACATCTTTGGTTTTGGGTTTAAATACTACCACTTAAGACCCGGACCAAAATGCAGGTAAATGACCAGGCCCCTTTTTGCGATTCGTCACTGCGTCGCTTTAACTGACAATTGCGCGGTCGTGCAACATGGCTCCCAAACAAAATTCGCGTCCTTTTATTCCCACAAATAGAGCTTTCTTTTGGTGGTATTTGATCGCCTCTACGATTTTTATTTTTTATAGAGTGGCTGAAAAAGTCATGCCATGGAAAAGTCAGATGGAAGTCTGATTTGTGTGTATGAGGCTTAAGAGTCAGTAAGAACATGTGACAGTAGTGCTAGACTTTCTTTTTTGATATTTCAGCATGCCAATCGGTCATATGAATGTGCCCTGTAATATTTATTTCTTAAAAAAAAAAAAAAAAAACATTTTATTATGTGCAAAAAATGAAAAAAAAAAAAAAAAAAAAAAAAATATATATATATATATATATATATATATATATATATATAATATTTTTTTTTAATTCTATTGATTAGCTTAAAGGCAAAATATGCATGGTCATAGGAAAGAGGGATCAACTAGCACTGCTGTAGTAAATAAGAATTGTATTGCTTATTTTAACTTGCTATACATTTTAGATGTTTTGTGTTTTAAGCGGCTGCTGACAAATTTTATTGAATGGTAACATTTAATCATTAAGATTTCTGTTATAAATATATTTTAGCCCATAGCGCCGAGATAGTGGAAGTAGGCCTTTATCTTCAACTATATTTGTTTGTAAAGGCAAAATGTGTCTTATATTTCATAAGGCAGAGGAGTATAAAGTGCAGTATCCTGCAGTGATCAATTAGAATTCACTTTTCGTTGTACAGGCTGTCCCCGAATGATCAATATATATATCTATATCTACATGTTATAAGTTATTTCACTTCTGCAGACATACAGTTGTCAGTCAGTCCAGGTGCCTGCTTCCTGTGGAGATAGGTATGTTTTTTTTTTTTTTACTGCTTTAATTATTGCTGTCTTGTTTGTTTATGACAACAGTGCAGTATAGAACCAGGGCCAGCGCAAGCATAAGGCAGGTTAGGCGGCTGCTTAAGGGCAGCAGAATGTAGGGGCGCTAAAACCAGGGTCCTTCAAAATGTGCTTATGCCAGCCTTGCTCACACGGACTCTACCTAGCTGAGAACAGGTCAGGCATTTTGCAGGACGATGGCCAACGCAGCCCCTGGCTCTGTGAATGCAGTACACTTCAGCAGCTGCCTCTGTTCTATGCTGTAAACGCCTGGCGCTGCTCTCCTAGCCTGTCCTCCTCCTCCCTCCCAGATGAAGAGCAGACACATTTGGTTTCCGATCTCCAGCACCTGCTTATCTCCCTGCAGCCCCCGCTATGAAAATCTATTTCCTCACAACTGGGTGGTAGCAGGGAGACCATCGCTGCTGAGCTGGAAGCTTGTAAGAGGAGGGAGAAGAACAGAGTAAGACTAGGGGGAGGTGCCAGCAAACACAGGATTGGGAATGGAACTGAGAGATCCTGCAGCCTCGGTATAAGATAGGGCAAAGTGTTTATTAACCTGTCTGCCTTATTATACAGTCCTCAATACTGACATATACAGCATGGAGACAGTAGGAGAGATGCATACATAAAGACATAATTGGGACATAGATGCGGACATAGGGCAGTCAGAGAAGAGTACATTGCGGCAGAGCAAAGGAAATGGGGGCAAAACAGTACACTTGGTGAGAGGTGGACAGGGAAATGGAGATGGGAACATAGCAGGGGACATAGAGGGATGGGACAGTTGGAACAGAAAACATGCGGACAGTCAGTCTGCGTTGCTAAAACCCAGATGGGTAGTTACAGACCATTTTATAAAAAAGGGTGCATTTCTCCTGTCCTTAAATGTCTATAGACCGGAAAAGAGAATCCGTAAAATTTGCGGCTTTTCCCGGGCTCTTTTCTGCTAAATGTGCAGTTCCAGATCCGTGTATATATTAAGGTGAACATTTTTTTTTTTTTTTTTCATTTACAACTCCTTTAAGTATTACTGGTGGTACAAGCTAACACGTGTAGGGCAATTGCTGTTTTCCTATGTAGGCGACCCCAACGTGTGTGTGTGTGTATATATATATGTGTGTGTATATATGTGTATATATATATATATATATATATATATATATATATATATATATATATATACATACATACATACATACATACATACATACATACATACATACACGTTGGGGTCGCCTACATAGGAAAACAGCAATTGCCCTACACGTGTTCGCTTGTACCACCAGTAGTAAAAGGAGTTGTAAATGAAAAAAAAAATAAAAAAATGTTCACCTTAATGCAATCTATGCATTAAGGTGAAAAAACATCTGGTGTTGCCGCCCCGAGCCCCCGTTTTACTTACCTGACCCGTGCTCCCGAAGATCCTCTTCGCCGCTCAACCTGGCCGCTGATTGGCTAGAGCGGATGGATTGAGAGCAGCGCAGCCATTGGCTGCCGCTGCTGTCAATCACATCCAGTGATGCGGCGCGCCATGGGGCGGGGCCGAGTGATACAGTGAGCGGCTATGGCCGATCGCTGTATCACAGAAGTGCGCCCGCAATTACTGACCACCATGCAAGCTCTCACATGACACTGGTGAGTAATTGCGGGGAGGACCAGAGACAGCCACCAAGGGACCCCAGAAGACGTGGATCGCGGCCACGCTGTGCAAAACGAACTGCACAGTGGAGGTAAGTATGACATGTATGTTATTTTAAAGGACATTTTTTTTTGCTTCTTTACAAACGCTATAAGGTCTTCCTGCAGTTATAGTGCTACACATGTACCAGAGCTCCAGCGTAACTCTAAACTGTAGACATGTAGGGGAAGTGTTGCCTATAAAAAAAAAAATATATATATATATATATATATATATATATATATATATATATATATATATATATATAGTATAATTAACCACTTCAGACCCGCGCTATAGCCGAATGACGGCTACAGCGCGGGTCTGAATATCCAACCCGCCGTCTTTTGACGGCCGCCCCTTTGGGCATTTCCAGAGCGCGCAGCGGGGAAGCTCTGTGTTGGCCACAGCCAATCACAGATCGCAGCAAACGGCCAATCAGAGTGGCCGTTTGTGATGCGATCCGTGCGGCGAATGAGAGATGATCTCATATAGATCATCTCTAATTGCCGTTTTACACAGAGACCGCGTCCTGTCTCTGGAGAGGAGGAGACCGATCTGTGTTCCTTGTACATAGGGACACAGATCGGTCACCCCCCCTCCCCCCACAGTTATAACACTATGTAGGGAATACATTTAACCCCTTCCTCACCCCCTAGTGTTAACCCCTTCAATGGCAGTCACATTTATATAGTAATTAGTGCATATTTAAAGCACTGATCGCAGTATAAATGTGAATGGCGCCAAAAATGTGTCAAAAATGTCCGATGTGTCCGCCATAACGTCGCAGTCCCAATAAAAATCGCAGATCGCCGCCATTTCTAGTAAAATAATAATAATAATTCTGTCCCCTATTTTGTAAGCGCTATAACTTTTGCGCAAACCAGTCGCTTATTGCGTTTTTTTTTTTTTTTTTAACCAAAAATATGTAGAAGAATATGTATCGGCCTAGACTGAGGAAAAAAAAATGTGTTTGTTTTTTTAAATTGGGTTATTTATTATTATTCTGACTCCGATTGTTGTGATAGCGATATATCCCTTGCTGAGACCTCTATGCCTGGCCTGTATAAGTAGATATACTCACTGCGGACAATCCTTGTCAGATAGCTGAACTCGTCAATACCGATTCATTCAAAAGAGGTGTTTATTCTTTAACTTCAGGGGTTACAGCAGATAACAGGAACAGCAGATGAATGGTAATAGTATTGTGCGGTCAAAAGATGATGCCTTTCCCAAGTACCGTGCAGATACATGTGTGTCCTTGTACATGTGGCTTGCTAGCTGAGGGAATGACACAGGAAGTACTACCCACAGGAAGTAGGGAGGGGCATACATAAACTGGAAAATGTGGTAACTAATGAGGAATTACAGAGAACATGTACATTGCAAGAAAGGCCACTAGATGGCAGCATAGGATAACACATAGATTTAGCTATGAGAAAATAGTTAAGCAAACCACACTATATGAACTCTAATCTATATACAATGCTAATATTAACTGAGGCTATGCATCTCATATTCTATGCCCATATTGAAGCAGCACACTCCCCGTCTGGCATGGTAATGCCACTATTTACCTAATACAACTGTAGTTATGCAAATAAACAACAGCGCAATTTGCTTGATGTCTTGAAAACCTGAAAGACATAATGGAGAACATGCATATAATGCAACAACAACTATAATATAAAGCTTCAAGTTGTGACAACTAAAGTCCCAGATACTTCCTTCTCGAAGTCGCAGGTAGGATCCAACAGCATACCCAAGTAAGTTCAGTCTCCAAACGGCAAGAGCAAAATGAGTTCCGTGATAGGTCTGATGAAAGTCTTTACAGTCCCTTGTCTTGAAACTTTCACCTCTTCATGGTAGTGCCGTATGAGCAAAGTGGTGATGTGATGGCGAGCAGGTATAATGAGAGGATTCTGTTCTTGCTCACTGAACTTAGCCTTGTTTAAGCGTCCACCAACCCTTAACGTGCCATCATTGTCAATGAATGGGTTCAGGTTAGCAATTGGACTGTTTTTTGGAATGTCCCCCTTGTCACGGATACGTCTGATTTCTGAGCCAAAGACATCCTGTTGTACACTGCGTATTACGATCAGTTCAGCTTCAGCAATGTCTTTTGCAGAAAGAAGCTTTTGGCACATGTGCCAACCTTGACAGTGAGCATCTGTGGGCTTCGTGTGAAAGCAGCGTGCAATATGAACTAACCTTGCGGTGGTGCGTACCAGCCTTGTCCACTTGGAGAAACGTTCAAAGCGTTGACAGCCCAAGGCACGTCTTTGTTCAGTTCTGGTGACAAGGGTTTTAACTTCAGGACGAACCTCTGGATCTTTGTCGGGTTCTAGAAGACTGAAGACATCAGCCGTGGTTTCTTCTGGATCAGCCAGCAAGAATTCAGGACCTTTTAACCAAGAAGAATTTACAAAGGCACTCGCAGACACTGGCCTGGTGCCATGATCTGCAGGATTAATTTCAGATGGAACATAATGCCATTGTTCAGGTTTAGATGATTTTCTTATTCTTTCTACACGGTTGCTGACATAGACATAGAAATGTTTAGTCTGGTTGTATATGTAGCCCAGAACAACCTTGCTGTCTGTGTAGAATTTGATGTCATCTATCTGAATGTCTAGCTCACGCAGTATGAAATCTGCAATTTCTACAGCTAGCACAGTCCCACAAAGTTCAAGCCTAGGAATTGTGTGTTCAGGTTTGGGTGCTAACTTAGCTTTCCCAAACAGAAACCCTACATGGGTTAGATTAGCTGAATCTCTCACCTTGAGGTAGGCAACGGCCGCTATGGCCTCAGTAGATGCATCTGAGAAGATGTGAAGCTCTTTCCTCTGACTGGTAGCAAGGGAAGTTGGAGTGTAGCAGCGTGGTATACAGATTCCATCTAAGGCATGTAACGATTGTTTCCAGGACTCCCACTTTGAAAGTTTGTCTATTGGTAGTGGAGCATCCCAATCTTTGATAGTCTCTGAGAGCTGCCTAAGTATGGATTTACCTTGTATGGTGATGGGGGCCACAAATCCCACTGGATCGTATAGGCTGTTCACCACTGACAGAACTCCACGCTTGGTAAATGGCTTGTCTGCAGAGCTGGCTTGAAAACCGAAGGTGTCTTTTAATAAGTCCCACCGAAGGCCCAGACTTCTCTGCACAGGTGGCATGTCCATTCCCAGATTTAAGTCTTTAAACCCTGTGGCATGATCGCCAGGTCGAAAGGCTTTCATAACAGCAACACTGTTTGAGGCAATCTTGTGTAGTCTGAGGTTCGCCTCAGAAAGCATACCTTGTGTCCTTTGGAGCAGGTCTATGGCTTCTTCCACTGTAGGTAAAGATTTAAGTCCGTCGTCCACATAGAAGTCTCTCTAGACGAAATGTCGAGCATCTGCACCATACTCCTGTTCTCCATCAAGAGCAGTTCTTCGTAAACCGTATGTTGCAACGGCAGGTGAGGGGCTATTTCCGAAAACATGAACCTTCATGCGGTATTCAATCATCTCATTGTCCATGTTGTTGTCACGGTGCCACAGAAACCTTAGGAAGTTTCTATGGTCTTCTCGTACAATAAAGCAATGAAACATTTGTTCAATGTCAGCAGTTATGGCAACTGGCTCTCTTCTGAACCTCATGAGTACACCTACAAGGTTGTTGGTTAGGTTAGGGCCAGTGAGAAGAATATCGTTCAGGGATACGCCCTGATGCTTGGCACTGGAGTCGAACACTACCCTGATTTGTTCAGGGATACGCCCTGATGCTTGGCACTGGAGTCGAACACTACCCTGATTGGTTTTGGCTTACGTGGATGGTACACTCCGAAGAAAGGTAGGTACCAGCACTCATCGTGTATTTGAAGAGGTGGAGCTGGCTCAGCGTGCTCATTGTCAAAGATCCTCTTCATAAAGGTAATGAAATGGTCCTTCATTTCAGGCCTGTTCTTTAGTGTTCGTTGAAGTGAGTTGAATCTGGATAAAGCCTGTTCACGATTGTTTGGCAGTTTGACCTTTGCAGCACGAAGCGGCAATGGTGCAACCCAGCTGTTGGACTCATCCTTGAAGAATTCTTTGTCCATTATTTTGATGAACTCTCTGTCTTCAACTGACAAGGCTATTTTGTTGTCGTCACTTGTGGTACAAAACACTGTGGTACCTAGGTTGTCGTCGCAAAGTATAGGAGTGACATCAGGTACTTGGATGATGTCAAGAGGCTTCTCCTTTACTTCATAATGGTGAGGGCACTCTTTGAAGTGGGATGCACGTCCATTTCCTAACATGTAAGTTTTGAAGGAGTGGATCTCAGATGACGTACACATTCTATCCAAGCATACATCGGCCACTATTACCCAGCCTAGATCAAGTCTTTGTGCATAAGGGGCATCCTCAGGTCCATCACACTGCTCACGTACCTTATGTACTCTGAGAATGTCTCTTACTAGCAAAACTAAGATTTCAGCATTCGTGTCCATTGCGGGAATCTCATCAACAAGGTGCCTTAAGTGAGAATGGTGATATGCAGCCTCTGGAGTAGGAATCTCTTCTCGTTCGTCTGGTATCTGGTCACACTCAACTAATGTTGGTAGGAGTATGCCATCTTTCCCTTCGATATGAGACACCATGAACCCATCGACCCTTCTGCCGAAAGTCTCTACGCGACCAGAACAGGTTCTGAGAGTATACGGTGTGGCATGACCCTCAATGCCAAAGATCTCAAAGAATTTAGGCTTGACCAGGGATCTGTTGCTCTGTTCATCTATTATGGCATACATCCTGGCAGCTTTTTCAGGTTGATCCTCTGGGTATACCTTAACAAGGCATATCTTGGCACAGCACTTGTGATTTAAACCTTCTCCACAGACTTCTGTGCATGAAGAAGAAACATTCTCCTTGGCTAGAGCGTGGCTTTGTTGCTCCCCGCCATGATTTGAGAGAGGGGTGGAGGTAGGTAGCTGCTGTGGGCTGTCTGTAATTGGAGTAGGATGCATAGCTGTCACATGTCTTTCGCTACTGCATTCTGTGCACTTGATGACAACTTTACAGTCCTTGGCAAAATGACTATAAGAAGCACAGCACCTGTAGCATACTCAAAGTTTCTGGAGAATCTCCCTGCGCTCTTGTAAAGTCTTTGCTCTCAGCTCTCGGCATTTCTTAAGAGGGTGAGGCTTCTTGTGAATAGGGCACTGACGATTAGGATCTTTATCTCTACCACCCAAATCACTCTGGTATGCATGAGAGGACACAGGTGGTGAGACGTCTGTCCTTTTAACAGATATTGCTCTGTGAAAGTCTCTGCGTTTAGCTGCTGTGTTATCATACCTTGGTGATGGTGATGATGATGAAGCAGGTAAGTTGGGTTCACTGAAGCTGAAGCTGGGTCCATTTCTCATCCAGGCTTGTTCACTGATGAACCTGCAAAAATATGAGAATGGAGGAAAGGATACGTCATAGTCTCTTTTGTACCTTGAGCCTGCTGCGCCCATCTCTCTTGCAGGCCGTATGGCAGTTTAGACACCACTGGATTGACACCATGAGCAGTGTCCAGGAAGCTTAGTCCAGGTAGACGTGGGTCTGTCTTTGCCAACTCTAACTCCATGAGGAGGTCACTTAGATCTTGGAGCTTGCGATAGTCTTTGTTCCCTATTTTTGGGAAGTTTTGCAGTCTCTTGAATAGAGCGCTTTCTATGGCTTCTGAGCTACCATAGGCTTGCTCAAGTCTTGCCCATGCAGCAACAAGACCTGCATCTGGGTGGTCAACATGTACTGTCCCCAGTCTTTTAACACGATTTGCAGATTCTGGCCCCAGCGACTTTATGAGATAATCAAGTTCCTGCTTGGCAGTAAGGTTGAAATCAGCAATAGCAGCCTTGAAGGTTGATCTCCAGGCCCTGTAGCTCTCTGGACAGTCATCAAACCTTGAGAGGCTAGTGTTAATGAGCTCACGGTGTGCCATATATCTGGCGAAGTCATTCAAGTCTGATCTCTCACTCTTTGGTGCCAAAGTAACTTGTGGAACCCCTTGGGTGTGAAAGTTCTCTGGTGAAGAAGGGTGAGGTTTACCAGGATAAAATTATGTTGCATGGGCGCTTAACTTTGGTGTAGTCTCTAAGGCTTCTGCTGGCTGTGGCTGTAGCTGCGGCTTGTCGCTGGAAGTCACCTTGTTGTTGGCAGGAGTTGATGTGGTTTGCTGCGTAGATGCACTTGTGTTGTGGACTTGAGGAGGCTCAGGCATTTGGAGCTGAGAGGTCACTGTGTTGAGAGTCAGAACAGTGTTGTTAGTAGGAGGTATAGGAGATGACTCTGTAACTTTGTAAGCATTATGCTTTAGCACATATTCACTGGTGCGTTCAATTGGATCTTCCAGTTCTGCTGGGATAAGACAGTCTGAATTAGTACTTTGACCCATTGCTTGTTCAAGGACTTTCAGCCTTGCTAGGGCACCTGCTTCCTCTTTCTCTATTTGCAGAATCTTTATTTGAGCTTCCATCTCTGCCTGGCGAGCAGCCATCTCTGCTTGCAGAGCTTTGCTTTGGGCTTCCATCTCTGCTTCTTTCTTAGCAAGGGAGCTTTGTGCTTTTCTGGATTCAGCATCAGCGCGGGCCTCTATTAGCTTGTCGCTTAATGTTGAACTTCTGGAGCGAGAGGATCTAGAAGAACGTGCAGTGTGCTTGGTTGATATTGATCTGTGAGATCTGGTCTCTTGCAGTTGAGCAATGCGGAGTTCTGCCTTACACTGAGCATTTTGCACTAAGAGATCCCTTTGTTGGTTCAGTGCATCAGTCTTGGTCAGTTCTGCTGAAAAGTCCTCTATATTACAGTCTTGCAAGAAGGCAGTGTATTTTGCAGACAGCCGCTGGTAATGTTCATACGCAGCAGATAGGCGATCTATAGAGTCTCTTAATTCAGCTGGTTGATCATTAAAGTGTGGCAAAACTGACATGCAGTGTGAAGTTTTGTCCCAGAGGTCTGACAGCTTGCTGGAGAACTCATCTCTAGTGTATTCATAGTTTTCTCTGAGTTTCTGTGTTGGTTTTATTGTACGCTTGGGTCTTACACTCTGTTCAGCAATATCTGCAGAGTCTGCTCCCTGTACGTCTGCGGGTTCAGAGGCATGATGAATCTGCGTTGGTTCAGCCATAAAAGAGTGTTCAGAGCCTTGTCTAGACATTTCTCACGGTTTTGTAAAAAATGGCACTGTCTCTTTAAGAAGACAAACGGCAGCTTAGACAGGTGGGGTAACAGTTCAATTTAACAGCTTTCAACATTCACATGAAGCACAGTAAGCTTGTGCGACAATGTGCTTTTCACAAGATGGCGGCTGGCACTGAGCTTGATTGCAGATTAGGCACACACATATACACAGCAGGCTGTAAGAATTCTATGCATCTTTTGACTATTCTGACTCCGATTGTTGTGATAGCGATATATCCCTTGCTGAGACCTCTATGCCTGGCCTGTATAAGTAGATATACTCACTGCGGACAATCCTTGTCAGATAGCTGAACTCGTCAATACCGATTCATTCAAAAGAGGTGTTTATTCTTTAACTTCAGGGGTTACAGCAGATAACAGGAACAGCAGATGAATGGTAATAGTATTGTGCGGTCAAAAGATGATGCCTTTCCCCAAGTACCGTGCAGATACATGTGTGTCCTTGTACATGTGGCTTGCTAGCTGAGGAAATGACACAGGAAGTACTACCCACAGGAAGTAGGGAGGGGCATACATAAACTGGAAAATGTGGTAACTAATGAGGAATTACAGAGAACATGTACATTGCAGGAAAGGCCACTAGATGGCAGCATAGGATAACACATAGATTTAGCTATGAGAAAATAGTTAAGCAAACCACACTATATGAACTCTAATCTATATACAATGCTAATATTAACTGAGGCTATGCATCTCATATTCTATGCCCATATTGGGGCAGCACAATTATAGCAACAAGTAAAAAATATTGTATTTTTTTTCAAAATTGTGGCTTTTTTTTTGTTTATAGCGCAAAAAATAAAAACCGCACAGGCGATCAAATACCACCAAAAGAAAGCTCTACTTGTGGGGGAAAATAGGACGTCAATTTTGTTTGGGAGCCACGTCGCACGACCACGCAATTGTCAGTTAAAGTGACGCAGTGCCGGAAGCTGACATTTCACCTGGGCAAGAGGGGGTATATGTGCCCAGTAAGCAAGTGGTTAAAGTTTTTCACCTGTTCAAGGGTGCACGCAACTTTAAGGTTTGTCCTGGGTATCTATTCTATTACTGCAATTTTTTTTTTAACAAAAATATAAGTGTATATTGATTGGTTTGCGCAAAAGTTATAGCGTCTTTAAAATAGGGAAAAGATTTATGCCATTTTTTTTTCACTAGTAATGGCGGCGATCTGCGTTTTTTTTTTTTTGCTTGCTATTAGGACTGCAATATTATGGCGGACAAATCGGGTGCTTTTTACAGTATTTTGGGACCATTGACATTTATACAGCAGATTTTTACACTAGGGGGCGATCAAGGGGTTAACTGTGTTCCTTAGGTGTGTTCTAACTGTAGGGGATAGGGCTGACTAGGTAAGCAGAGAGATCGGTGTTCTTTCTTAGTATAAACACACAATCTGTCTCCTCTCCCCTGAGAGAACCGGATTTGTGTGTTTACACACACAGATCCCAGTTCTCGCTCTGTCACAAGCGATCGAGGGTGCCCGCGGTCATCATGCCTGCTATGGCGTCTTTAAAGAGCGAGTACAGCTACGGTGATTTGCACAGCGTGCCAACCTTCCGCAGTATAACTGGTGGCTGGTTGGCTAGCGGTTAACAATGTATTGATCCCCGCAGTGATTCGCAGGAAGCAGTGTGCACTGCCTGCGGGAGAGGAGCGATGCAGGAACCAGCAGTTTAGTGTGAACCTAGGCTAAAGGAGGAAAACGTTCTGAAATTATTTATCTTTGTCTCATTTGTTTACATCACAGAAACCTGACATTTTAAACAGAGGTGTGTAAACTTTGTATAGCCACTGTACTTGCCTTGCCTTTGCTCTTCCACCACTCAGCCACCAGTAGTAAGACATCCCTGTGTAAGCTCAAAGTTTCTGTTGTCACAGCTTACACAGGGCCAAAGGCTCTCAGCGCTCAAGCAAAAATGAGGCACCAATTCTGTAACATGGAGTGAATCCCGTACAGTAGGCAGGGAACAAAGAAATGTAAGTATGCACTACTCTGTAGTGGGACAAAGAAACCTGTTGGCTCTGCCCTGCATGTGCAAGGTAGACCAAAATATAAAAAATAAAGCCTCACCTGTTCAGATTACAAAAGTGCAATTGTTTATGCCCTGAAAAAAAAAAAAAATAAAGCTATCCAGGCATGAGGACAAATGGTTAACCAACAAACTATTTTTATACCTTTTGACAATGTTAAAAAGCGTTTTGAATGCTTCACCTTCAGACATCACTTTTTTGTCCATCTCCTTTTTGTTCTCTGTGATCAACACAAAGCTTGGGCAGCTGGTATCTTCTTGAACAGTGTATGTAGCTGCTGTCTGGTCTTATTAATTACAAAACAGATGATCAGATATTTGAATGCAGTGTAACCTTATAAAATAGCATGACTGTTAACAAAAAAATGTTTACATTTTAAAATGTCCATTTTAAGAATATGGGAATTATGGGACAGATTCACGTGTTTTCTATGAAGAAAAAAAGCCCCTAAGCAAATAGTTTTCCTTTAGACCTTTAAGAAAAAATATCAAGTTTAAACTGGAGTTTTGCATTTAGACTCCAGGCAAATACTTCACTGTGTGTAATCACATTTTTCTTACATTTCATGGAGTAATATTTAACATTTTTGTAATCTCACTACCATTTAACAGGAATTGCCTTTAGTTCTTTTCTATTTTTTATTTCTTTTATTTCCTGCCTATAAATACACATATGGAACATAGGGTATAGCAAGGGTGATGTGTAAAGGGTTATTTTTCTTTGTTGGTGACCAATGTGTGCCTTGTGAGTTCTTTGAAGTGATTGTAAACTCTTGAGTTTTTTTTTTTTTTTTAATAACAAAACTGTTTTATACAGTGGAACCTCAGATTGTGAGTAACGCGGTTAACAAGTGTTTTGCAATACGAGCAATACTTTTTTTTTTTTTTTTTTTTTTAAATCCTGTCTCGGTTTGCGAGTGTTGTCTCACAAAACGAGCGGGATACAAGCCTCTGCTGTGTGCAGTACCACATTTGGCCAGAGGTGTGGGGGTGCCGTAGCCGATCTGAGCCATTTGGAAATACTGGGAAACACTTGGAAATACTCCATTCCCGAGTGCTTTCCAAGGGCAGCCAAACGATCTTTGAGTATTTCCGAGTCTTTCTGGCCCCCGACCTCTAGCCACATGTGGTATTGCATGCCATAGAATTTTTTTTTTTATTTTTTTTTACACTTTTAACAATGGAGCGACAATTTGAAAAAAATTCAATATTTTTTGCTATAATAAATATCCCCCGAAAATATATAAACTATTTTTTCCCTCAGTTTAGGCCGATACGTATTCTTCCTATTTTTGGTAAAAAAAAAAATCGCAATAAGCGTTTATCGGTTGGTTTGTGCAAAATGTATAGTGTTTACAAAATAGGGGATAGTTTTATTGCCATTTTATTAATTATTTTATTTTACTACTAATGGCGGCGATCAGCGTGTTTTTTTTTTTTTTTTTTGTGACTGCGACATTATGGCGGACACTTTGGACAATTTTGACACATTTTTGGGACCATTGTCATTTTCACAGCAAAAAATGCATTTAAAATGCATTGTTTATTGTGAAAATGACAGTGCAGTTTGGGAGTTAACCACAAGGGGGCGCTGGAAGGGTTATGTGGTGACCTAATGTGTGTTTACAACTGTAGGGGGGTGTGGCTGTAGGTGTGACGTCATCGATTGTGTATCCCTATAAAAGGGATCACAAGATCGATGACGCCGCCACAGTGAAGAATGGGGAAGCCATGTTTACACACGGCTCGATTGTGGGACTCCAGCAGCGATCGGGTCCGCGTGTCCCGTGGTCCCGGAACTTCGCCCTGGTCACGGGCACGCACCCGCGACCCACGTCTGGGTACTAGCACAGGACGTACCTGTACGTGCATGTGCCATTCTGCCAACGTATATGTGCAGGAGGCGGTCCGTAGTGGTTAAAGACTCGACTGTCGGAGACTTTCCCTTCTGATTGGCTGAGACACAATAGCAGGTGCCATTGGCGGACCGAGCTGTGGCTCCATGTCTAAATGGACACACAGAGCAGCAGCTTGGCTCAGGTAACCCTATAGCATGCTGCTTGCTGTGGGGGCAGGAGGGAGGAGCCAGGCAAGGGACCCGAGAAGAGTTAGTTTAGTAACTACGGTTAAGCTAGGTACACGTGGCTCGAATATTCTGACCATGTGTACAGCTGTCCATCTGAAAGAAGCCAGTTCAAGGACTGGCTTTTGTTGAAGGGACACATTGGAAAACCTGTATCCGATCAGTGCTCGCAGCCCTGATTAGTGTGTTCTGGTGGGGCAGAACACAAAGACACAGTGGGAGAGATCTTTGGATTGAAGCCTGCTGGGTTGAATGAAAGAAAATAATTTAGGTATTGTTAAAGTGAAATACGTTTATTTATTTATTTTTTTTGCATAGAAGTGCTGTTACGGCGCGCTGACATGTAATGTAAACGCAGCAACAAAAAGATGATTAAAGTAGTATTAAAACCTTTTTTATTATTTATACCTATCTGTAGGTACAGTAAATATTCCCTAATTGTGCACCGTATTTACTTTAGTAGCGCCGGTGATGTCAGCGGCGCATGTGCACTATGCTCTCAATGGATGGCGTCCATAGAGAGAGAGAGACGTGCAGCGGACATGATGCCCTCGCCTATATACAGGAATGATGTCATCGCAGCTCGGCCAATCAAACAGCAGCAGCCTGTGACCCTGGTAGAAAGATCGGGTGAAGATGGATGCCCTGTCAGCAGTGACAGAGCACCACTGGAGAGCTTAATTTTTAGGTTATTCTTTCATAATGTGCTAGTATGCCATGCTTTATGACATTGATTTGCAGGGAGAAGATGTTGTTTTTTTTTTGTTTTTTTGTGTTTTGCTATTTAGTCAATTAGTCATGTCCGATTCTTTGTGACCTGACTTACCCGACTGAACAACAAACTGCAAAAAAAAGAAAACTACTAATACCTATTGCTATTCTTAAACTATTACTATACTACCACTTTGAATTGTGTATGACACTTGTGTATAGAATGCAAGTGGCAACACTGTAAACCCATAGTATGCCAATTGGTAATAGAAAGTAGCAAATGGGTGAGAAAAAAAATAATCAAAATGTAACAGAAAGCATTTCAAGTTGGTTGTATGTTTCGGCCATTGAGATGCAGTGTTTTGTGCTCTATTGTCAGATTTTGCCTTACAGTATAGCCCTTGTTGAATAGAATGATCCTATTTTTTTTCCTTTTGGTAATTGTTCATTACAACGCTTACGTTGCCTAAGGCTTGTGTTTAAGTATAAACACTATTTCGGAACCCTAATGAAAGATAGTTTAATGCTATTTGGTTGGTACTGTTTGGTTATAAACTTGGGGATGAGCTAATGTTGAGCCTTAAAGCTCTGCTACAACTTGCAAAAACTTGTATGCCCATCTTCAAAAAGACAAGAATATTAGAATATGTGTGATTTTTGCTCTTAGAAAGAATGTAAACCCTAAAAGGGAACTTCACTTATTTGCTTATTTTTGGCTTGTTAAATACACTATTGAAAGTGTTAGTGTTATTCTTGTTTGATAAGTTTGTTTTGCTTCAAGTTCAGTTAGTGGATTGCAGAACGCATACCCATTGTGTTATGGAGATGGGAGGTGTAGGTGTTCTATAGCCCTGTAATACTTCCTGTCCTAGGCTGGCAACACTATTCTTCCATAGATACATTACAATGAGAGAGTGTTGTCAAAATTACCAGGTAAAAATGAAGAAAAAAAAAGCCTGAAAAAGCAAATGAATGAAGCCACCAAATCGAAAAGACTGGTAACACCCTTAGGTCTGTGAAATGTACAATTAAAAGTGTTTTGTTATCTCTTTTTGGTAGATGCAAAAATAGTCATTGATCAGGTCCAGAAATTTTGAGCTGCCTTGTGCACACTTGTCATATCTCAGCAAGGATTTGGTTATCCCTATACTTTTTATAAGCTTGGAAATTGCTTCTCCCAAAGCCTACCATCACACATGGAATGCGTATTCATATTTTTTCATGGTGTGAGGCAAGGAAATCCCATCCCAGGAAGTATTCTGTGGGACATCTGTCTTTCTCCAGTCTGGTGTGGATTAATGTTTGGCAATAGTTATTATCAAGGGTCAAATCTTAGCCCCAGTGATGATCCTTTTGTACAGTGTTGCTCACTTATTCTTCCTGTACATCTCCGCAACAATGTGTTATGAAAAAATAAGAAATTGCTAAGAATAGTAATTGCTGGTCGGACTTTGAGGCAGGACGGAAGTATATATAAAAAATTATAATTTTATTACAAAATAGAAAAATACATCAATAATAAAAAATGTACATGAAAAAATCATATAAATAGTAATTAGATATGGACAACATTTTTTGAAGTCGCCTACGTGTTTCACCATTGGGCTTCCTCAGGACGATACAAAAGGAGTTTTTGACAGTGTGCAGGTATTATTTCATTGTGTCATATAGAGCACCATGATGGATACAGCCATCCAGAGAGTTAGTGGAGCCTTTCACAGGGATATATTTTTATTTATTTTATTTATTACTATTTGTTTGTGAAGCGCACATATACCACCAGTCGGTGGTTCCAAAGCGCTTTGTGACAGGTCACCCGGATGTTCTGGCTAGGGTAACATAAATAAAACGAAACTGCTGCAGAGCTGAGGAGGAGATAGAGAAGAAAATAGAGGGAGAGGGAGAAAGATTTAGAAGTCAGCGAGTGGGTGAGCGAAGGAAAATTTGCATAGGATTGAAATGCTTGGCAGAATAGCCAGGTCTTCAGCTTTTCCTAAACCTAAATAGGCTTGGGGCGGATAATGTTAAGCGGGGTTTGGTTCCAGAGGGTTGGAGAGCCACTAAAATCCAAATAACAAGACATCCCCAAATGAAACCCTCGGTATTGAACTATACAGGAATTTTAAAGTAGTAGGATATAGTAGAATTCCCTATGTGTGGGTCACATAACATATAACAAAGGTGAGTTTGTGGGGTGTTTATGTGCAATGGGACAAAAATTTGAAAAACAATGAATAAAAATAAACAATTAAAAATCCCACATCTGGGATTAAAACTGGGGTGGTTTGCTTTGTGTCGTATATGTACAGCTGCAGGAAAAGGATCCAAAATGCTGTTTAAGTAATCAGCAGTGCTGGACAATATAGTCCAGAAAGCCAGCAGCCTTTAAAAGCAGATATAGACACCTGTGCCCCAGGGTAATAGCCTGTGTTTGATTCAACACTGTGGTATCTCACCTGGTTCAGTTGGTTATTCAAATCTGCCCCTTGAACCTGCCAGGGATATTCATCTGTCTATCCTAACTCAAAATGTTGCCTTCCTCATTGCCATCACCTCTGCACAGTGAGTTTCTGAGTTATCCTGTAAATAAACCTTTTTTGTGCTACACAGAGACAATGCTGTCTTGAGGCCCAAGGTCTTTTTTTTTTTTTTTTTCCAAGGTCTTTTCTTCCCTTCACCTTAACCAGGGCATTGTTCTACTATCCTCTGTCCTGCTCGGAAACATCACAAGGTAGGGGTGCTCAACCTCTTGAAGGACACGGGCCACACACACGTTTAGTAACCAGTCGTGTGCTACAATGAAGTAAAATGGTTCAGAATTTCATTATTTTTATTTTTAGCAGCAAAATTAAGATTTTAAACAACAATCTGGACCACCATTCTCTGTTGGACGAATCCATGTTGGTTGGATGGATGGTGGATGTTTACCCACTGTTTAATCACAATCGCAAAAAAAAAACAGATCACCATTAAAGCCAATCTTGCAGATGTGACCAGACAAAAAAAGCTCTGAACCAGTGTTGCAGCCTTTATTATATTAGGGTCTTTGCAGCCATCTCTTAAATTGGCAAAACAAGGACTGTGTACAATCTAAAACAAACAGACCAGGGAAGCGCATGCCCTAGTAGTGCAATAAACGTCTTTATTAGGCAAAGATAAAATGTATGGATGCCACTAGATCTGTGTTTTAAGAAAGAAAGGAAAGAGTGGGGAGTGGTCGCAATAGCAGCTTGTGTATGAGAGCCACCAGGATTATGGAGGATGAGCAATCATTCAGTAGAGCGTTGTGCTCCTAGAGGAAACATTCAACGTCCGTTTGGGCCACTGGTTTAGCATGTTTGTCCTAAGGAGATTTCCCTACATTTGCTGGATGTGGTATGTGCTGTTCGAGTTTATCACTCAGCTACACCTCCCTTTTGGTTTGTCAGACATTCCTGAAGACTTCCTTGGCCCTTTTGGTTCGACAGTAGGTATCCCCCTGGGGGTTCTGGGTCGGCTAATGGTATGCTTGTGCATCAGCCACTATCTCCACTATGTCTTTTGAGGCAGGATGGGATGTACTAATGTTTACCCAGATAACATGTAGGTATATGTATGCTTTTAAAGATATGTATTTACCACTCCCCCCAGATCTGCCTGTTAGCATGATACTGCAGCCCCACGTGCTATAAGGAGGAAATGCTGGCAAAACTCCTGTTTCTTAGGAAGCCTATGGGGACAGCTTCCTCTATGTGTGCACTACAATAAGATTAGTGTCTTGCCTGGTGTCTGTTGGGTTGCTAGCGCTGGTCCAGGCTTCTCCTCTGCTTTATGCTTCCTCCATGTTGGTTTCAGCGTGGGGGGGGGGGGCGCGCGCCGCCTTTTACAGCGTCAGCGTGCGTGGGGGGGGGGGGCCAGCAGCGTCAGGTCTCAGTTAAAGCAGCAAAGCATTTCCTGGCTAGTCATTCCCTCCTGAAAGCAGAGGAGGCTGAGGACACAGAGCACGCAGCTGAGCCATTTCTGGCTAACAGTGACACCCAGTGGGGGTTTGTGGATCTTCAGGTCTGGACTTAGCTCCATACTGACCAGAAAAAAAAAAAAAAAAGTTTTTTTTCTTAAAGGGACTCAGCCTTAGATCTGGCAGTATCTGAGTCGGTGCAAACTTGGGCTCCAGCTAACGGGCATTGGTGTGGCAATACTCAGGACTTCCTCGGTATTGCCGCCTTCTCGGGCGTATGAAAATTTGGAATTTTTTTACCATAGCCTGTTCTTATTAATGGTTCACTTCTAGCTACAACAGTTGGGTGTTGGCTGTGTAGGGGTGTCTCAAGGTTGTCCAATGGCTCCCAAGGATCAGGACCAGCTAAGGCTGCAAAAGGTACCAAAAAACTAAAGGGGTCTCCATGGGGGTCAGAGGATTTGGGCCAGGCTCTAGCGGTCCCACCCTCACCAGATAGACCACCGAACAGCATGTTGCAGGAGCCATTCAGGGTGCTAGGGGCAGAGGCGGCCCCAATCAACCCATTCCCGTTTACGTTACGGAAGAAATGCTAGCGACCACCCTGGGTGGGCTAGAGGAAAGGTTAACTGCTTTAATTGCCCGCTCTTTGCCAGGTGGCAAGCGGGCTAGATCCCCGTCACCTAGATTGGTGTTTTCAGATGCAGAGGTCCCTCTCTTCGGAGGAATTGGACCCACAGGGGGATCAAGCAGACCCGAGTCCCGACGGTTCAGACATTGAGAGTTCCACTGTAGATGAAATTTTTTTCGGCTTCTCAAGCGGAGAGCCTGTGGATCCAGTCTCTGACAGATATGGTTCGCACTGCTTTTAAACTTCCAGTGTCAGAACAATTAGCCCCGCGGTATCCTCTTTAGGCTCCTTGAAGGCACCGTTGAGTGGTGCGTCTTTTCCGGTTCACCCCTTCTGGAGAGCGTGATTTTTCAGGATTGGGCTCAACCTGATAGGATTTTTATCCCTCCTAAAAGGTTCACTATTCTCTATCCTATGGAAGAGGAATTTGCAAAGAAATGGGCACTCCCTACCGTGGACGCAGCCATTTCCTGCGTAAATAAATCCCTGACCTGTCCGGTTGAAAATGTCCAGATGTTTAAAGAAGATCCAGTCGACAAAAAGTTGGAGACCCTACTGAAGGCTTCTTTTACCACAGTAGGTGCCGTGGTTCAGCCAGCGGTGGCAGCCATTGGCGTTTGTCAGGCTTTAAAGGATCAGACTAAACAGATATTAAGGGACATACCGGCTCAGCAAGCTCGTGAATTGGCTGACCTCCCAAGGGCTCTCTGCTTTGCAGTAGATGCTATTAAGGACTCCATTCAACAGGCGTCCCGTTTATCTCTGCTGTTGGTTCATATGCGTCGCCTTTTGTGGCTGAAGAACTGGTCAGCAGAGGCACCCTGCAAAAGGCTTTTAGCAGGATTTCCCTTTCATGGTGGGAGACTATTCGGTGAAGACCTAGATAAATATATCCAGACCATATCAAGTGGTAAAAGTTCTTTCTTGCCTGTCAAGAAAAGATCGCGTGGGCCCGCGTTTAAGCGACAGGCCTTCGCAGGCTCGGCCCCTTCAACTTCCCGTCAGTATCGACGGCCTCCTGGGCGTTCAGCATTTAATAGCCGCCCACAAGGACAAGCCACGGCAGGCAAGAGGCCATGGTCTCGCAAGCCGGTTAAACCAGTCATCAAGTCAGATTCATGAAAGGGCGCCCCCACTCTCTTGGGTGGGGGGAAGGCTTCGGTTTTTCTCTGAAGTGTGGGAGGCCAGAATTCCCGACTCTTGGGTACTATCCGTGGTAGCCACGGGCTACAAGCTAGAGTTTCGGGAAGTCCCCCTCCTCATTTTCAGGGGTCAAGTCTTCCAAGCGACCCATTAAAGAGGGCCTCTCTTGTAAAAGCATTGGATCGTCTCTTGCTCCAAGGAGTAATTGTAGAAGTACTAACCCAGGAATGGGGTCGGGGATTCTACTCCAACCTTTTCATAATACCAAAGCCCAATGGCGACGTCAGGCCTATCTTAGACCTCAAACGCCTAAATCGCTGCCACCGAACGTATGGAGTCCATACGTTCGGTGGCAGCCAGCCTACATCAAGACGACTTTCTAGCATCTATAGACATATAGGATGCGTATCTGCACGTGCCGATCTACCCGGCACATCACAAGTTTCTTCGTTTTATGATAGATCACCGTCATTACCAGTTCGTAGCCCTCCCTTTCGGGTTGGCGACAGCTCCGCGGGTATTCACAAAGGTGTTAGCCCCGGTGCTAGCCGTCCTAAGGACAGAAGGCATTTTGGTCCTGGCATACCTGGACTATCTTCTGGTTATCGACAGCTCAGCTTCCAGCCTCAATCATGCAGTAGTTCGCACAGTTCGGCATCTAGAGAAATTCGGGTGGATTGTGAACCAAGAAAAATCGATATTGAAACCCACAAAGCAGTTGGAATATCTAGGCCTTCGGCTAGATACAGACTGCCAGAGGATATTTTTACCTCAAGCAAAGGTCAGATCAATAACTCAAGCAGTTCAAGTGATCTTAGGCAAGAAGAGGCCGACTATTCGCCTATGTATGCGACTGCTGGGGAAGATACCAGATATCTCCAGGCAGCCATTCTCTCTGCTTGGAACAAGTCCATTCAGGCGTTAGATCGTTCGTTAGTGCCCTCCCCAGGAGTCCGGCGCAGCCTGTTCTGGTGGCTGGTCCCTCAAAATTTGTCAAAAGGGAAATCCTTTTGCCCCATCACGTGGAACATAGTAGCCACGGATGCCAGCCTGTCAGGTTGGGGGGCAGTTCTAGAAAGACAGACCCAGCAAGGGCAGTGGTCGGAGGCAGAAAAACTGCTTCCCATCAATATCCTAGAGATCAGAGCTGCTCGGCTGGCCCTGATCGCCTGGACTCTCCCCTTCAGGGTCTGCCAGTAAGGATACAGTCCGACAATGCCACTGCGGTGGCATACATAAACCACCAGGGGGGCACGAGGAGCCTAGCAGCCCAAAGGGCACGAGGAGCCTAGCAGCCCAAAGGGAAGTAACCTGATTTTCTCATGGGCCGAAGCCCATGTACCCTGCATCTCGGCGGTCATCCCAGGGATAGACGATTCTCAAGCAGATTTTTTGAGTCGTCAACAGATGCTCCCGGGGGAGTGGTCTCTTCACCCCCAGGTATTCCAAGAGATTTGCCAAAGATTCAGAGTTCCAGATGTGGACATTATGGCAACGAGATCCAACAAAAAGTTGGACAAATTCATATCCCGAGCCAGGGATCCCTCGGCCTACGGGACCGATGCGTTGGTTTGCCCCTGGCACCAGTTTTCTCTCCTGTATGCGTTCCCTCCACTGCAGATGATTCCCCGCCTTCTACGGAGGATCAGGGTGGAGCGCAGGCCTGTGATCCTGGTGGCCCCAGCCTGGCCCAGGAGGGCTTGGTACGCACTCATCGTGAGGATGTCAGTCGGGGCGCCGTGGCCGCTCCCCTGCGCCCAGATCTGCTGTCTCAGGGCCCAATCTGCCATCCTGCTTCACAGCAGCTAAATTTGACGGCTTGGCGGCTGAATCTTTAATTCTTAATCCAGGAGGCCTCAAGCTTTCAGGTCAAACTCACGTTATTCACAGGCTAGGAAACCTTCTTAGAACCATACACACTAGAACAGAATAAACTCAAAAATTCTCCTCCAAATTTTTTTTATGACAGGATCTTGCGATTCCTCCAGGTTGCGTTGACAAAAGGGTTGGCTCTTAATACTCTAAAGGGGCAGGTCGTCTTTTATCGATATGTTTCATAGAACCTCACCATTTTCCGTATACTTTCATT
>JAJQKJ010000238.1:0-38501 GCA_029574335.1 Rana kukunoris | reverse complement strand
CCTAGGGGAGCTTGGTGGTCTCCTTTCCATAAGATAAAAATATTGTCGATATACCTTTTTTATATAGCAAAAAGGTCAGTAGGCTGGTTGGTAAAAATCGACTCCTCCTCCCATTTAGACATGAAGAGACCCGCAACGCTGGGTGCAAATGTGTACAGTGCTCTGTTCGGTTTTTTCACTCGATACATACTACTTTTCTACATCAGTAGAGGATTGGTAGAGTTTGCCCTTAGCAGAGGGAGAGTGCTCCCCTCTATGTGTATATATCCATATATATATATATGTATGTCACTTGCATATATGTGTATATTCTTAATCTGATTTCACAGATTTTTTTACTTTTTACCTTTTTACACTTTTATATTTTATCCCACATTTTATTTTTATTTGTTATCTCCTATCATCCCTGCCATCCATCATTACACCCAATGAGGATGTCCATTGGGGTTTTTTCCCCCATAACCCTCTTTAGAGGTATTTTTATTATTTTTCAGTTTGGCTCTGTTTACCATTTAGACATGCTGGGATCCCATGGAGGGTGTCTGAGCGTGTCTGTGGTTTAAATCATCCATATTTATCATTCCGTTTTACACACCTTTTTTTTATATATATATATGTTAATTCTGAGTCTGGTTTGTATTCGGGTCTGCCTAGACCAGGACGCCTCCCATTGTGAGACCTAACGCCATCTCTGATGTAGATGCCACCTGGGTGGGACGGTACGAGGAGCAGTGCTTGCTGTTCTTAGTTGAATTGCATGCTGACTTCGAGAAAATGGCCGCCGGGCGTCCTATTCCGCAGACCTTATTTAAACTCAGACCAGTATCCAAGTGCTATCCCCTGATGAAGTCACGTGGTGTGACGAATACGCGTCGGGATTGGAGCACTGGACCCTTAACACCTGACGGACGGTAGACGAGCTCGCCGCTCGTGGAGTGTATGACCGCCTCAGCTGACTCTATGTGAGTTTTTATTTTGTGCTTTGTTTATTAAATTTGTATTATGCGATGTGCCCTCCTATTTTCGTTTCAAACACCATCGTTTGAGTATCGGCGGATCAACATCTAGCCAAACAGCGGCAGCAGAGCAGCACCTGACGAGCTCGCTGCTCATGGAGATAGGCACCCCCTTTCACCACTCTGTGTAAGTGCACATCTTTTGATTGCTAGCAGGAATCCCTTCAGTGGTGACAGGACTACTCTATGTTTCTTTTTGTACTTTCCCCTTCCATGCACCATCGGATTTGAGGCTTCCATTCACCAAGAGTTTGATGCCCTATCTGTCTGGCTATATCAGATAGCCTTGAGGTAAGCTAATAGGATCACTAGAGGTGTGGGCTGCACGTTTTGGAATCCTCCATTGCACCTTCACTCATTTGGCTGCTGGAACATCTCCTTCTGACTTCACACCAAATTTTACTTGCTGCACCGAGTTGCATGATTTAGTTGGACTTTCTTCTTCTATTTGGTTTTGTCTGCAGGACTGAGTTTGATCATGCATTTTATTATGTCCACCACACATCTTTATAGATGACACAGTCACTGTTATTTACTGTTACTTTGTTCACATTGTGCTTTATGGTATTTTATTTATATATTCATACATTTCTGTCACTCATTGTATTCACCTAGTTTACCACTCCACTTCCCCTTTCCCATCACCCTTTAGGCATCACCACCACAGCGCAAACAATATCACGTGTTGGTTACTAAAGGTTGTTTTTAAAAATAAAATAAACAAACATATACTTGCCTCCACTGTGCAGTTGATTAACCACTTTAGACCCGGACCATATTGCTGGTCAAAGACCAGGCCACTTTTTGCGATTCGGCACTGCGTCGCTTTAACTGACAATTGCGCGGTTGCGCAATGTGGCTCCAAACAAAATTGGCGTCCTTTTTTCCCCCCACAAACAAGCTTTCTTTTGGAGGTATTTGATTACCTCTGCGTTTTTTAGTTTTTGCGCTATAAACAAAAATAGAGAGACCATTTTGAAAAAAAAATAAAAAAATGTATATTTGCTATAATAAATATCCCCCAAAAATATATTAAAAAAAAAAAAAAATTTTCCTCAGTTTAGGCCGATACGTATTCTTCTACATACTTTTCGTAAAAAAAAAAAGCAATAAGCGTTTATTGATTGGTTTGCACAAAAGTTATAGCGTTTACAAAATAGGGGATAGTTTCATGGCATTTTTATTAATATTTTTTTTTTACTAGTAATGGCGGCGATCAGTGATTTTTATCGCTACTTATGCGACATTATGGCGGACACTTTTGACACATTTTTGGGACCATTGGCATTTTTATAGAGATCAGTGCTATAAAAATGCATTGATTACTATAAAAATGCCACTGGCAGGGAAGGGGTTAACACTAGGGGGGCGAGGAAGGGGTTAAGTATGTAACCTGGGTGTGTTCTAACTGAAGGGGGGGGTGGGACTGACTAGGGGAAATGACTGATCGCTGTTCATACATTGTATGAACAGACAATCAGGCATTTCTCCCCCTGACAGTACCGGGAGCTTTGTGTTTACACACACAGCTCCCGGTTCTCGCTCTGTAACGAGTGATCGCGGGGTGGCCGGCGGGCACGCGCGTCGGCGTCAGGACAGAGCGGGGGGCGCAGTGCTCCCCTATTGGCTGCTTGGCGAGATGACGTAGACATATGTGATCTCACCCAGCAGAGCCGACCGGCTGCCGTAAAACTGGCCCAGATCCTCTTCTTCTGGTGTCCCTCAGCTGCGCTGGTAGCTCCTCCTGTTCTCGAGTGCCCTGTTGGAGAAGCTCTCTCCTTCAGGACACCCGTGCTGACTTTCTATTGACACAGAAAGCAGGACTCTGTCACACCCCCAGCATCCGCATCCTTGGATTAGATTGACGGGAGCCAATGGTCAATGGCTATCAATCTATTCAATCAGGACACGAGACACCAGCCATAGCTGGTGTACTCGTCCCCGTGGCAAGAAAGACGGGGCTCTGGTAAGTAAAACGGGGGTTCTGCAGCATGAGAGAAGGTTTTTCACCTTAATGCATAGAAAGGTAAAAAACCACAAGGGTTTACAACTTTAAGACAGAGAAAAAAAAGATCAATTTTATCTCCAGAATTAAACAGGTAACAATGACTGTGATTAATAACTGGGAAACGCTTGACATTGAAAAGCCATTTTTTCAATAGCAAACTTATCATACCTGTTTTTTTTTAATGGTTTTTCTCAGAGCAGTCCCGATCCTCCTTTTCTGGAGTCCTACATAGATTTTATACAGCACTAATAGCGGCTGCTAAAACATGAGCAGAATGTTTATGTAGCTTAGATTATGGCCTAAATGTGGTTAATTATTATTTTAATACCAGGTAACGCTATTTTTATCATCTCAGAAGATTTGAAAACTATTTTAAGCATAACGGAATAATTTAACTAATTTTGTTAAATAGAAGCTAATTTCTGCCCTATTTTCTAGCTGTACCTTTTTTTCATGGTAGTTGTGTATTCTGTTGTCCCTCGGATTGTGTTTAGTAGGATGGTGAATCTCCTATGAAGTTATATGCTTCACTGCCGCTGTCCTTTTCTGAGACCTCAAGGTCGTATTACAACCACAGGGAATTAAGGAATAACCAACATCCACAGGATATAACCTTTAAAAAAAAAACTGAGGTTCCTTCAGGTCTGAGGAGATTCTTACTAATTATGTCAGTATTTAATTAGGAGTTAATGTCTTGTGTTGACATTGCCTTAAAAAAAATGATAAAATAAATACACCCTGAATTTCCCTTTTAGTAGAGCAGACCTTGAAAAATGAAAAATGACTTTCTAACAGTATGACCTTCATTGCCCCCAACTATAGCTGTTTACAGGATATAACCTTTAGAATAAAATGTATCATTCAGAGGCTCCGTCTGGTCTGAATATATTCCGGGTGATGATGTCACAGTGTCTTTAGGTTGAATGTGCTTTAACCTACCTGTTCTCATCTATTTACTGTAGAGGAAGCCTTGAAATATTTTTTACATCTCTGAGATTCCCTGTTACAATCAATTAATTAAGCCCCGTACACACAGTCAGAATTCCTGACAGAAAAAGTCAGATGGGAGCTTTTGGTCGGGAATGCTGACCGTGTGTATGCTCCATCAGACTTTCTGTCGGAATTCCCGCCAGCAAAAGATTGAGACCAGGTTCTCAATTTTCCCAGTAAAAAAATTTCCTATCTGGAAATCCGATTAACTGTATGCTTTTCTGACACGCAAAAAAACACGCATGCTCAGAAACAATTTGACACATGCTCAGAAGCATTGAACTTCTTTTTCTCGCCTTGTCGTAGTATTGTATATCACCATGTTCTTAACGCTCGATAGTTCAGAGAATTTTTGTGTGACCGTGTATATGCCAAGCTTGAGCAGAATTCAGTCGGAAAAATAAAATCCAACTTTTTTTTCCAACGGGAATTCCGCTCATGTACGCGGCATTAGATAGTGTGTATGTCCCCTGCATTGGTAATTGGTGGGAAATATGCCCCTTATATTGGTGATTAGTGGGAATTTTGTCCCTTACATGGGTGATTCGTGGGAATTATGCCCCTTACATTGGTGATTCATGGTAAGAATGCCCCTTACATTGGTGACTAGTAGGAATTATGCCCTTTACTTTAGTGTTTAGTGGGAATTGTGCCCCTTACATTGGTGATTAGTTGGAATTATGCCCCTTACATTGGTGATTCATGGTAAGAATGCCCCTTACATTGGTGATTAGTGGGAATTATGCCCCTTACATTGGTGATTAGTGGGAATTATGCCCCTTACATTGGTGATTAGTAGGAATTATGCCCCTTACATTGGTGATTAGTGGGAATTCTGCCCCTTACATTGGTGATTAGTGGGAATTATGTCCCTTGCAATGGTAATTAGTGGGAATTCTGCCCCTTGCAATGGTAATTAGTGGGAAGAATGCCAGCCCTGCAGTGGTGCTCACAATGCCACACTTCCTGACAGCTAAAAAGATCACTGGTGTTCTGATTCTTGATCCGATGGAAGGCCAATTAGCCACAGCTCAAGGAATTTCTTAACAGCCTCCGGAGGAACCTTAGGGTTCCATGGAACCCTGATTGAGAACAGCTGCTTTGGAAAATAAAAAAATAAACCCTCTAGGTTGGACTTTGGAAGCACATTGGAACAACAATATATTGTCTTGTCTTGATTTTTTTAACATAGATACATAAGAATAAACAATATAAAATTATAAAAAAAGGTATTGTCCATTGACGGCCACGCAATGGCCAGAAGAAACGGACATTACATATACCCAAAGAAAGAAATTATGTTTCAACAGTATGGCATCGGAAACATGTGTGAGCCCCTGCGTGTCAACGCGTACACACGATCTGACTTTTTGACAACAAACCTCCGACGGACCTGTGTACGCTTCATCGGACAAACTTTTTCACTTTTTCATCGGACAAATGTTCGCTGTGAGAACAGACAAACCCAAACGGTGGCGGTAAAGAGCAGAAAAAACACGTAGTACGTCCATTACGTCACTACGTTCATGTTTGTTGGCTGAAAAAGTCCTGCTGTGTGTATGCATACCAAGCTCACGGACAGCGCCCTACGAAGCAAAATCCACGGACAAGTCAGTTGATGTCTATTTTTGCAAAGGAGTAGGGTGGGGGGATGTTTTAACTGTAATCTACAGGTGTGATCTGACAGTTTGGCATCTGGGTTCCACTGTGCATTTATGAATGAAAGCTACTGTTGCAGCCTTCATTCTATCTATCTATCTATCTATCTATCTATCTATCTATCTATCTATCTATCTATCTATCTATCTATCTATCTATCTATCGCATTTAAGTGACTTTGAACGTGGCATGGTTGTTGGTGCTGGTCTGAGCATTAAAAAAACTCCTGATCTACTGGGATTTTCACGCACAACCATTTCTAGGGTTTACAGATAATAGTCTGGAAAAGAGAAAATATCCAGTGAGCAGCATTTGTGTGGACGCAAATTCTTTGTTGATGTCGGAGGACAGAGGAGAATGGGCAGACTGGTTCAAGATGATAGAAGGGCAACATTAACTCCAACAACTCCTAAAAATCTCAGAGGTGATCAAATACCACCAAAAGAAAGCTCTATTTGTGTGTGGGGGGGGGGGGGCGGACATCAATTTTGTTTAGGAGCCACGTCGCACGACCACGCAATTGTCAGTTAAAGCGACGCAGTGCCGAATCTCAAAAAATGGCCTGGTCCTTGACCACCAAAATGGTCCGGGGCTGAAGCGGTTAACATCATCACTGGTTAAACTAGAAAAAAGTGTCATATATGTACCCTGTGCCAGTCTGTACAGTGACATCACTATGGCATCCTTATCTTGGGTGCCAGGAGACCTTTTCCTGGCATTGCCTTTTGATACTGCCTACTTTCTGCCTCGTTGTAATCAAGAAAGTGTGAGCTCTGGATCCAGAGTTGGTTTTGTGTGAGAATAAGTCCATATTGAAGAGTTTAATGTTTTATGCCTAACGGCTCTACATTGAAGCCTCAAAGGCACCTCAAGTGAGCTCAAGTCTAAAAGTTTTTTTTGATCTTAGAAGTCCAAATGTAACAAGCTACGCACTGTGGGGGCTACAATAATCCCCCATCACCAACACTAAAAACGATATAAACAATATGAATATAAGGAATAATAATACAAATTCATTAAACATTAAGCTGAACGATAGTTATGAATAATTGCAGATAAAATATATATATATATATATATATATATATATATATATATATATATATATATATATATATATATACATACATACAAGTGAGTTTTAAAGCCAGGGATTTTAATCTACAATGAAATGTACACTTCCCTATCCTACTGCTGTAGCCATTTATAAAAGAAAAAGCCACTTCTGTCCTGGTTTGTTGTATTTTGTTTAAAGGTTAGTGTTATCCACCTGCAAAAGCCACAGCTTGCAGAACCAGGGTATCCTTTGGCATATGGCTAATTCCTGTAGACTTCCGGAACAACATGGAGGAAATCGAAGATCAGGGGTGGTTGTTTATCTATTTTAGAAAAAAAAGCTAGAACACCCAAATAACAAAAAATAAATAAAAAATCATCAAGAAAAACACACAGTGCCCAGGTTCACACTGCGCTGTGGGAGTGAAGCCGTGCGAGTTCAGCTGAACTCGCACGATTTCACTCCCGCTGGCAGTCCCGATTTCGGCCACCATTTCAGGTTTCTGCACAGATGTCAATGTAAATCACGGACCAAAATCGCAAAAAGTAGTACAGGAACTACTTTTTGAAATCGGTGCAGAGCCGCGGATGCGGCGTCGCACCGAATATGGCGGTGCCATTGCCGGCAAGTGCTGCCGATTTGAGATGCGATTTGACATCTCAAATCTCATCTCAAATCGTACCAGTGTGAACCAGGCCAGTATGTCAGAGTATTATTCTCTGCTCCCCTTCACATCCCTTCACGCCACACCCCACAGGCGTATCCTCTGATAACCCCCCCTCACCCAAACACACGCACATTAGTGTTCTCTGTACCAATCACATTACCCCCCTACCCCACCATTATGTTCTCTCTTCCCCCCACAATGGGAACACCAGTACTTGAAAAGATTCCCTTACTTTGGAGGGATTTCCCCTGATTTTCTTTTGGCTGAGGGACAGAAAGCAATGGGAAATCTCCCAAATGAGACAAAGAGGGCAAACAAAACTGATAGGGGTTATACCCCCTCCCTACGCTATCTGAAATGGAAACATGTTTTGATTTTATTTCTAACCTAAGGTACTTTTTAGTTCATTCCTGCTCTCTGCAAACAAAATTCAATATTTCTGTAAAAGTTCCTAGGGAGGCTTCCTAATCTTTGCCTGTTTCCTTTGCTTGCAATGTTATCCTCTTGCCCTGCTTGCTCCTTGAGGTTAACACAATTACACGTTACAATGGCAGCTTGACTCCTGCAGGGGTTCAGTGGGCTGATCAGAGGAGGCTTCATGATGAAGATTAAAGGCCCATTACAGGCTAAAACCTTTTTTTCACTTGTCTCTAATGCCGTGTGTTGCATACACACAGTCACACAAATGTTGTCAGAAATTCTGACTGTCAAGAACGCGGTGACGTACAAAATGTACGACGAGCCGAGGTCAATAAAGTTCATAAGGCAGTTCGGTTCTTCAGCTTGATTCTGAGAATGCGTGTTTTTTTGCTAGGTCCCACCTTCAGGTCCCTGCCACTGCCATTTCAAGTCACTGCCATGAGAGCTTTGGCCGGGAATCCCAGCCATGTGTAGGCTTCATGGCAGTGTTTTTCTCATAGGAAAACTTCTGGGAAAAAGAAAACATGTTCTCATTTTTCCCACCGGGATTCCCGGCCAAAAGCTCTCATGGCAGTTTTCCTGCCAGGAAATTCGGGCGTGTGTATGAGGCATAACATGCTTTCTTCTAAGATTTCCCTGTACTTGGCTCCATCCAACTTCCCATCAACTCTGATCAGCTTCCCTGTCTCTGTTGAAGAAAAGCATCCTCACAACATGATGCTGCCACCAGGATGTTTCACGGTGGGGATGGTGTGTTCAGGGTGATGTGCAGTGTTAGTTTTCTGCCACACATAGGCCCCGTACACACGACCGAGAACCTCGGCAGAATCCAGCGAGAAGCTCGCTGGGATCCATATTCTGCCGAGATACTCGGTCGTGTGTGTACGTTTTCGCCGAGCGTCCCGTCGAAAAAGCCGTCGAGCCAAAATAGAGAGCAGGTTCTCTATTTGCTCGATGGCCCATCGAGAACCATGGCTCGGCGCCTTTCCCGACGGCCTGGTCGACGATTTCGACGGCCGGGCGAGAACCTCGACGGGCGGAACGATGTGTTTGGCCCGTCGAGGTTCTCGTACGTGTGTACGGGGCCATAGCGTTTTTGCTTTTAGGCCAAAAAGTTCAATTTTAGTCTTATCTGACCAGAGCACATTCTTCCACATGTTTGTTCTGTCCTCCACATGGTTTCTTGCAATCTGCAAATGGGACTTTTTATGGCTTTCTTTAAACAATGGCTTTCTTCTTGCCATTCTTCCATAAAGACCAGATTTGTGGAGCACATAACCAATAGTTGTCTTGTGAACAGATTCTCCCACCCGAGATATGAATCTCTGCAGCTCCTGCAGAGTTACGATGGGCCTCTTGGCTGCTTCTCTGATGAATGATCACCTTGCACAGCCTGTCAGTTTAGGTGGATGGCCATGTCTTGGTAGGTTTATAGTTGTGCCATACTCTTTCCATTTTCAGATGATGGAATGAACATAGCTCTGTGCGATTTTTTTATTTTTTATAACCTTACCCTGCTTTAAACTTTATCCCTGACCTGTCTCAGATTAAATTACACACAGGTGCACTCTATTTATGAATTCGGTGACTTCTGAAGGCAGTTTGTTCTACTAGATTTTAGTTAGGGGTATCAAAGTAAAGGGCGCTGAATACAAATGCACGCCACGCTTTCAGATATTTATTTGTAAAACAATGTCTAAACCATTTATTATTTTCCTTCCACTTCACAATTATGTGCCACGTTGTGTTGGTCTAGCTCTAGCACATAAAATCCCAATAAAATACATTTATGTTTTTGGTTGTAACATAACAAAATATGGAAAATTTCAAGGGGTATGATTACTTTTTCAAGGCACTGTATGTGTCAGAGATGGCTTATGACACATAGAAGAATAATTGTTCACTTATGGCTTCCCCAAAATAAACAGGTACCAGCGTGGCATTTTAAAAAAAATGCCATCAACATCTGCACTCAGGAACACCTTGGCCCAGATTCACAGAGCGATTACGCCTGTCTAACTGGTGTTAGACAGGAGTAATTTCAAATTTTGCGCGCCGTATCACTAGTTTGAATCCTCAAACTATGATACGGCGGCTTCGGGCTTCGATCCGAGAGGCTTACGTCTTCGTAAGCCTTCAGATCTACGTTGCGATATTTTTGCGGCCGCTGGGTGGAGTCCGCGTCGTTTTCACCGTCGGGGTATGCAAATGAGTTTTTACGGCGATCCACTAAGGTACGAGTGTCCTTCGCAATCGCCTACGTCATTTTTTGGCTACGTAATGTTAGAGCAGCTTTTTGCTGGTCTAACAGTGCGTAACCCATGTTAAGTATGGCCGTCGTTCCCGCGTCGAATTTAATTTTTTTTTTTTTTTTAACGTAACTCGTTCGGGAATAGGAATGTACGTAAACGACGCTACTACGACGTAACAACGTGATTTCGCGCAATGCACGGCGGGAAATTTGGGAACGGAGCATGCGCAGTTCGTTCGCCGCGGGAACGCGCCTATTTTAAATGCTTCACGCCCCCTACTCGCGTAGATGGATTGCGCCGGGAGAAATACACTACGCCGCCGTCGTTTACTGGACAAAATCTACCTGGATTCCACGTAGAGCCAGGTAAAATACGGCGGCGTAGTGTATTTCGGAAACGCTACGATAATCTAATTCTCTGTGAATCTGGCCCCTTGTTTATAATGGCTATCTGTAGAATATAACCTGACACTTTTATTTACTGTGGAAGCTGAAACTTCATTTAAGTGCTGCAGGAAAAGTAAAAATATTTTCCACAAGCAATTTACTACAAGATTAATTATATCTGTAAACCAGCATAATTCCCATATTTCTAAAGCATGAATTAATAGCAAAAATTGAATTTTAACCGTATTTAATCAGTGCAACCGATGTAAAAATATTCACTCCATTTTAGACGAATCCTATTAATACACCAAGTTTGTATGGAAGAGGAGTTATTTTAAAGTATAATTTTAGATTTGAGTATGTTTTCAGGAATAAAGACAGCAGAGAGAAGCCTTATTATTCATGTGTATAATTGTCTATTAGAACAGGATACTGGGTGCATATGTTGTATTAGTTTAAGACAAGCCAAGCTGCAGTTTCTAAAACAAACTTTCTTTTTTAAAAAGAGACATAATCTTGGCCCTCTACAAGACCTCATCTTGAATATGCAGCTCAGTTTTTTTTGGCAGCAGTTTATTAAAAATGCTGCAGAACTAGAGAAGACAGCTAAACTAATAAGGGTCATAAGGACTCAGCTATGAGGAAAGATTAAAGAATTTCAGGTTTGAATATTTTATACATAGTTATATTGGACCAGCTTGAACCGATGTAGCTATGTACTGTATATACAGTACAACCTTGGTTTGCGAGCATAATTCATTCCAGAAACATGCTTGTAATCCAAAGAACTTGCATATCAAAGCATTTTTTTACAGGGTATAAAAGAGAAGAGAGGCACCTCTAAGGCCGCGTACACACGATCATTCCATCCCATGAGAACGAAGGACCGCTTTCATCGGTTAACCGCAGAAGCTGACTGATGGTCTGATGTGCCTACACACCATCGGTTGAAAAAGCGATCGTGTTAGAACCCGGTGGCGTTTACGTGTTTTTACACAACGACGTGCTGAAAAAAATGAAGTTCAATGCGTCCAAGCATGCGTTGACTTGATTATGAGCATGCGCGGCCTTTCAACTGATACCGATAGGCCGTACACACGATCGAACATGTCCGCTGAAACTGGTCTGCGGACCTGTTTCAGCGGACATGTTCGATCGTGTGTACGCGGCCTCACCCTTCACCAACAAATAAGATGCAATGTTTTTTTATTGCTGACCATGGTGTTATTGAAATTTTATACATGGCCGTGGACACATGGTCCAGTAAATATGGGCAGGGACACTACATATCCTTCATGGTACTTCACACATCCCATTAAGCGTAGGTTACTGCTTGTGTGCTAGAAAGGCTTTGGCCATTCAAGGCACATTGACAGGATCTGTGAAAACTCTTTTCACAGACTTCAGCATTAGTTGCTTTTTTACAGTTTTGTGAGTTCCACAGCTTCACAAAAATGCACAACTTAAAATTTACAAATGTTTGTTAACTCAATAACACAATACAGTTCAATGCAATCAACAGAAAATACATTGCAGGTGGGATAGAGATACACTTGCTCAGCTATCATTTTTTCTAGCTGTCTTTTGCTTTCAGGAAATGAATGTTTTGAGGGGTCTTTTACAAACACTGAAAAGTGAAAGAAAAAAAAAATAGAAAAAGAAAAAAAAACTGTGGCCATCTGAGATAAAATAGGAGGGCATCAATTGGCAAGGTAAGTGTGCCACTGGCCCATCTTTATGAAGTTGAGGATTATAGCTTTATTTTTTCTAGTAAACTTTCCCATAAGTTTTACATTCATTGTGACTGCTACTTCCAATGATCAGTTCGGGCCTATTTCCTCTTGATAAAAAATCAGTTGTTGCAGTCAAAACAACCTACTGTATATAAAAAAAATAAAAAAAATACGTGATGCGAGAATACAGTGCCGCTGATAATGTTCTGTAACACCAAAGACAGTTTAAAGGCATCTCTCAAGCATGTAATTTAAAGTATTGTGCCCGGATTCACATACATCGGCGTATATTTATGCTGCCGTAGCTTATCTCTTTTACGCTACGCCGGCGCAGCTCGGAGAGGCAAGCATGGAATTCACAAAGCAAATGCTCCCAACTCTGCGCTGGCGTAGCGTATATTTCATAGGTGTAAGCCGGGGTACGTGGAAGTGGGCTGGAAGTGGGCGTGATTCATGTTAATGAACCGTGACCCCATGCAAATGATGGGCCGGGCGCCAGACAAGTACTTAAAATGAACTGCGCATGTGTCGGGACATGGACGTATCCCCCTGCGCATGCGTAGAACCACGTCGAAACAAACGCCTAAGATACGCTGGATCACTGTGTATGCTGTGAACGTAACCTACGCCTAGTTAGACCCACGTTGGCCCATATTCACAGACGTCCAATATAAAATACGTAGGCTTGTGTTCCCTGGTCCATACCTTTGCATGGGTTGCGCCTCATCTATGAGGAATAACTTTACGCCAAACGTAAAACTTACGCAAACTGCTTAAATCATGCACCGGGTGCAAGTATGTTCGTGAATCGGCGTATCTCCCTAATTTGCATATTTGAATAGAAAATCAATGGGAAAGCCACATGCGCCCAGCGTAAATATGCGCCCACTCTACGCCGGCGTAGGCAAGTTACGTTGGTGGGATGAAGTCTGTTTTTAGGCGTATCTTAGTTTGTGGGTTCGGCGCACAGATACGACAGCGCATATTTGTACTTACGCTGCGTATCTGGAGATACGTCGGCATAAGTGCTTTGTGAATCCGGGCCTTGGTGTTTTTTCCATGTAACCCTTGAAGTTGCATTTCCCCTCGGTACAGTACTTTGTTAAAAAGGTTGTTTTTTTAAAGTTTGTCTACTGGTGTTCCAAAATGGCTAGAATTTAGTATTGAGGTACTCCCCCATAGATTTCAATGGCATTAGCTGTGAAGTTTGAGTTTTGCGTACTTCAAACAGGATCTGAAAAACCCAAGCAGATCTGAGTGTATGAGAAATTGGGCGGTTCCCTTTACTCGCTTGGCGCGAAACTCTCACTGTACGTCTCACGCAGGGGTGGTTGGCTCCCCCCACTTGAAGGACTTGTCTGGGCACGTTTCAGGCGCGTGCCTCACCGCACGTACGCCCAGGCCTAGTTACGCCCAGGCCTAAATTTTCATTATTACTCTTTTGTAACTTTTAATTTAGGCTTTAGGTATATGGTCAGGCTTTTTTTTTGGTCTTCAATAATGTTTTTGGACGTTAAGAACCTGGCACCTAGAATTTGTAATTCAGGCACGTCCTGTTTGAAACAAATCGTTTTCAAATCCAATTATAAAATTCTACTCACTGGTTATGAATGCTGTAGTTGGAGAAAATTCACAACCAGCTGCATGAATTGAATTTTTCACTAAATAAATGGCTCTTAGGTGACATTGCATTAATGAAAGAAACTATACCTGAAGTGGATTACAAATGACCATAGATGAAGGTTAGTCTTTCATTTAATTTTCCATTCCTTCTTCCTGTCTTAGGCAAGTTTATACAAGTGAAGGAGAATGGAAGTTTTAGTTTAACCACTTAAGACCCGAACCAATATGCAGGTTAAGGACCTTGCCCCTTTTTGCGATTCGGCACTGCGTTGCTTTAACTGACAATTGCGCGGTCATGCGACGTGGCTCCCTAACAAAATTGGGGTCCTTTTTTTCCCACAAATAGACCTTTCTTTCGGTGGCATTTGATCACCTCTGCGGTATTTATTTTGTGTGCTATAAACAAAAATAGAGCGACAATTTTGAAAAAAATGCAATATTTTTTACTCTTTGCTTTAATAAATATCCAAAAAGATATAAAAAAATATATATTTTTCCTGAGTTTAGGCAGATACGTATTCTTCTACCTATTTTTGGTAAAAAAAAAAACGCAATTTGCGTTTAACGATTGGTTTGCGCAAAATTTATAGCGTTTACAAAATAGGGGATAGTTTTATGGCATTTTTATTAATACTTTTTTTTTACTACTAATAGCGATGATCAGCGTTTTTTTTTCATGACTGCGACATTATGGCGGACACATCGAACAATTTTGACACATTTTTGGGACCATTGTCATTTTCACAGCAAAAAGTGCTATACAAATGCATTGATTATTGTGAAAATGACAATTGCAGTTTAGGAGTTAAACACTAGGGGGCGCTGTAGGGGTTTAGTGTGACCTCATATATGTGTTTCTAACTGTAGGGGGGCAGGGCTGGACGTGTGATGTCATTGATCATCTTCCCCTATATCAGGAAACAGACGATCAATGACAGTGCCACTGTGAAGAACGGGGAAGGTGTGTTTACACACACCTCTGCCCGTTCTTCAGCTCCTGTGACCAATAGCGGGACACCGGCGGCGATCAAGTCTGTGAGTCCCACGGTCGCGGAGCTTCGGACCGGGTTGCGTGCGGCTCGGCTCTTAAAGGCGACGTACCTGTACGTGCCTGTGCCCAGCCGTGCCATTCTGCTGACGTATATGTGCAGGAGGCGGTCCTTAAGTGGTTAAAGGAAACAATGGATTTCGTTTTTTTTTTTGTTTTTATTTATTTAAACTGTTTCATATTTTATTTTATTTTTTAATCATACAGAATATGTGTGACCTCTGTTATACAAATAAATGTTTAATACGTGACAAAGGATCACCAAAGTACTATAGTTAGCTAAAAAGGTTGGATGTGGGAATAAATAGATTTAAGGCTGGCTATGTCTGATTAAGCCATCTGATAAGGCATACATTGTAGCTCTCAGGCCTGGTTCACACTGGTGCGATCACTCTAACTGAGAGCACAAAGTCGCATGACATGTAAAAATCAATGTTTCCCTATGAGAGCCGTCTTAACTAGTCCGACTTGTGTCAGTTTGACTTTGGAAAAGGTTCTTGCACTACTTTGGTTAGACTTCTGTCCAATTTCAGTCCATAGAATTGAATTGAAGTCGCATCCAAGTCCATCAATTGTTTGTACCGATCGGTAAGCCTATAGTAAGGCTTACCGATAGGTACATAGATACTGTAAATATCTCCTAATGGTGCACCGTTTAGTAGATATTTACTGCCTCTGCAGCCGATGACATCATCGGTGCATACATGCCGAAGGAACGGTCACCCATGCCGGTTCTTCAGAGCCCTGTGCTGTGACCAGCAGCTCCCACGTGCATACACAGGAGTGGCATCATTCGGCTTTGGCCAGTCACAGAGCCGGAGCGCGGCTCCATCAGTACCAAAAAAGTCAGCAGTTGTTGCTCACCTTTCCAACAGTCCCTTGCCAGCACTGGCATCTTCTCCTGAGCACCAGTCTTCAGCCGACTTTGTTGGTCAGACCAGAATGACGTCACACGTGTGCATGTGCAGTAGGCTAGCATTTCTGCACACAGAGAACGGTCCGGTGCTGCAAGCTGAGCTGCGCATTAACAGCCCAGTTTACAGTGTCCGGAGAAGATAACATGCAGGCAGATAGGGGCTTTTTTTTGCAGAAGAAACATTGCATGTCTTTTCTGTAATAAAAGCCTGCCGGCTCACTGTTTGTTATAGTGCAACTTCATTTAAAGTGGTTGTAAACTCTTCACCTGGTGATCTCGGCTCCGGCCAATCAGAGCGTCGGAGTGGCGATACATGGAAGTAACCCCCGGGCAAGATGTCAGCTGCCCGGGCGTTGGAATAGGATGGCTGCAGGGGCTTCAATCGGAGGTGAGTATTACATAATGAGCTAGTATGCCATACTAGCTCATCATGCCTTTGTCTTGCAGGTGGTGTTTTTTTCTTTCTTCTATAGATGCATTTGTTTTATTTTTTAGGCTTTATTTCTTTGTTTTCACCTGGTGATCTGGCTGGTAATAGACCTTCTGTCTTTGGCTGTTTCCACTCTACCTGGAGGAGCAGTGGAGACACCTTTGGAAAGCAGTATTTGGGGGAGGGTAATGTTAGTTGGTCGTGTTAGATTTAAATGAATTTTACTCATAATATAAAGCAATTTTGAAGTAGTTCGGGTCTAAATCTCCTTTCCACAGGTTTGCAGGCATTTACTGTTCTCCCCTGTTGGCTTGAAATTGTTAGCGTTCAGTGGGCTTAGGCCCCTTTCACGTGTGCGGACCATATGTCTGCTTTTTCATTCATCAGTTTGCAGATGAAAAGGGGACATATATTGGTCCCTATGAGATCGCGGATGTCAGCGGATGAACATCATTACAACCTTAGTATGGCTCCCAAGAACCTTTCATTGTGTTATGCTAATTGACACTGTATTGTGTTAAAGTTCTATTGATGATAGATGCGTGTTGTGAGTTAGCACAGTCTAATGCCCTGTACACACAATCGGTTCATCCGATGAAAACGGTCTGATAGATTTTTTCATCAGATATCCGATTGAAGCTGACTTTCATCAGTCTTGCCTACACACCATCAGTTAAAAAAATGATCGTGTCAGAACGCGGTGACATAAAACACAACGACTTGCTGAGAAAAATTAAGTTCAATGCTTCGAAGCATGCATCGACTTGATTCTGAGCATGCGTTGATTTTTAACCGATGGACGTACCCACAGACCATTTTTTCTATCGTTTTTTTAACCATCAGATAATTTTAAAACAAGTTCCTAGTTTTTTCACCGATGGATAAAAAACCGATGGGGCCCACACACAATTGGTTCGTCTGATTAAAACGGTCCACCAGACCGTTTTCATCAGACAAACTGATCGTGTGTATGCGGCATAAAGGTCAGACGTCTGACTTGTCAGCTGTAGTTAATTAGCTCCTGTAAATTATGTCTACTAAAGAATGTGTATTGTATAGCAGGTGAGAGAAGCCGGATTCATGATGTCTACCTAAAAGGTGTGTATTGGAGGCTCATTAGGAACCATTGTGTAATGTTGTGGGTGGAGTTGAGTCATTGTTCATATTTTGTGTCTATTCCTGTTGAACCAGAGAACAGAGCGGTGTGTCTCATTTCTGGGGGGGGGGGTGGAATCCGTATGGGTCGTGTCGCCGGATTGTGGAGTGTCGATAAGCTGTCTTGGGCTTGGAATGGAATATCGTAAACGGCGTTAACCCCTGTCCAATTTGGGGTTCCGTTACACTGTACATTAGCCAAAATTGGCATATATTATTTGTGATCCCAAGGGAAGGAAAAGGCTCAATTTTCATGGCAAGATCTTGTGCTTTTTGCTCAAAAGATTGTTTTTTTTCCTGCTCTGCTTTGTGTCACCCACATATGCCATTATTAAACCCCATATGAAAATGCTGGTTAACTGGTTGCCCTGTAGACCCAATGGTTTTTGTAGATTTTTTTATTATTGGCTTTGAGCAAATGTGTAGATAAGGAAGTACCTCCTACCGTCCACATAAAGTTATGCTCATAAGTTTACATACCCTGGCAGAATTTATGATTTTTTGGCCATTTTTTAGGGAATATGAATGATTACCCAAAAACATTTCTTTCACTCGTGGTTAGTGTTTGGCTGAAGCCATTTATTATCATTCAACTGTGTTTACTCTTTTTAAAACATAATCACAACATAAACTGCCCAAATGACCCTGATCAAAAGTTTACATACCCTGGTGATTTTGGTCTGATAACATGCACACAAGTTGACACAAAGGGGGTTGAATGGCTATTAAAGGTAACCATCCTCACCTGGGATCTGTTTGCTTGTAATAAGTGTGTGTGTGTGTGTGTGTATAAACGGTCAATGAATTTCTGGACTACTGATAAACCCTTGCATCTTTCATCAAGTGCTGTACTGATGTTTTTGGATTCTGAGTCAAGGGGAAAGCAAAAGAATTGTCAAAGGATCTGCGGGAAAAGGTAGTTGAATTGTAAAGGGATATAAAAAGATATCCAAGGAATTGAGAATGCCAATCAGCAGTGTTCAAACATTAATCAAGAAGTGGAAAATGAGAGGTTCTGTTGAAACCAAACCACGGTCAGGTAGACCAATTAAAATTTCAGCCACAACTGCCAGGAAAATTGTTTGGGATGCAAAGAAAAACCCACAAATAACTTCAGGTGAAATACAGGACTCTCTGAAAACATGTAGCGTGGCTGTTCCAAGATGCACAATAAGGAGACACTTGAAGAAATATGGGCTACATGGTCGAGTCGTCAGAATAAAGCCATTACTACACAAATGCCATCAAGTATCCCGCTTACATAACGCCAAACAGCACAGAGACAAGCCTCAAACCTTCTGGCACAAAAGTCAATTGGAGTGAATTTTTGGCCACAACCATAAATGCTACAATTGGAGAGGAGTCAACAAGGCCTATGATGAAAGGTACACCATTCCTACTGTGAAACAGGGAGGTGATTTGCTGATGAGCTACAAAGGCACATGAAATGTGATCAAAATTGTTGGCAAGATGAATGCAGTATGTTATAAAAAAAATACTGGAGGAACATTTGCATTCATCAGCCAGGAAGCTGTGCATGGGACGTACTTGCAATAAGAGGATAGAATGGGACCAGTCTAAATTACGTGGCATGTTCACCAATACCAACAGCCTGGCGAACAAGATGGGTGAACTAGAAATACTGTTTTACGAGGAGGATTTGAATTTTATGGGAATTTCAGAGACCTGGTTCAACAGCTGTCATTATTGGCTGTCAACCACTTAAGTATATACCCTTTATTGCAAGGATAGAGAGGATAAAAAATGAGGGGTATGCCTATATATCAAGAATAATGTACAAGTGAATGTGAGAGATGGCATCACTAAGGGAGCTAGAGAGGAGGTGGAATCCTTAAGGATAGAGCGCCAAAAAGATGAAGCAAATTGGAAAATAATACTAGGAGAAAGCTATAGGCCCCCTAACCTGATGCCACATACACACGATCGGTTAAACCAATGAGAACGGTCTGATGGACTGTGTGTGGGCGCCATCGGTTATTTAACCAACAGTTAAAAAAAAGCCAACTTGTTTTAAATGTAACCGATGGATACCTAACCGATAGCAAAAAACGATCATTTGTAGGCACGACCATCGGTTAAAAATCCACGCATGCTCAGAATCAAGTCGACGCATACTTGGAAGCATTGAACTTCCTTTTTTTTAGCACGTCCTTGTGTTTTACGTCACCGCGTTCTGACACAATCGTTTTTTTAACCGATGGTCTTTAGGCGCAACGGAACATCAGTCAGCTTCATCGGTTAACCGATGAAAACGGTCCATTAGATGGTTCTCATTGGATGGACCGATTGTGTGTACACGGCATAACCGTTCTCATCGGGTGGATCGATGGTGTGTACACGGCATGAGGGAGGAGGTGGAGACAGATCTCCTATGACAATTTGGATTAGCAGCAGGAATAGGAAGTGTTATTATAATGGTATTTTTTTATTATCCAAACATAGACGGAGGGAACCGCAGACCAGTTTCAGCGGACATGTTCGATCGTGTGTACGGCCTATTGGACCGTTTTCCGGCGGACAAAAATTTCCAAACATGCTTGAAAACATGTCCGCTGGACACCTGTCCGACGGACAGGTTCGATGGTTAATACACAAACCATCGGACCAAAATCCCCCACATGTGCAGAATCAAGTCGACGCATGCTTGGAAGCATTGAAATTAGTTTTTTCATCACGTCGTTGTGTTCTATGTCACCACATTCTGGTCCGAGGGGATTTTGGTCCGAGGGTGTGTACGCACATCAGACCAACAGACCACTTCAGCCTGGTCCGATGAAAACAGTCCGTCGGACAAGTTTCCTCGGGCATGTCTGATCGTGTGTACAGGGCCTTAGGCTTGCCAGTTCCTAAATGTCCTGCAGAACAATTTCATGGGTCAGATGGTAGACGCACCAACTACAAATAAATTGTTACTGGATCTACTGATTACCAACAATACAGACCCACTTTTTGTAGCTGCTGACTTTTAAATGGTTGGAACTCTACTTTAAGAGGCTGGGCTGGAAGGGAGCATTTGTCTTTTAGACACATGCCCCTTCTTTGACACTGAAGTGATAGGCATGCCTCCACTGCAGCATTTTTATTGGACAGCTGGGGCTAATGGTACTTTACCATGGGTCCAAGACTCCAAGCTGCCCATTGAGCTCAGTGCTTCAGACAAGAAGTGAGGGGAGGCAATGTGAGCTCATCCTCTAAGTCTGCTGTGAACAGAGTGTGCTTCTGACAGGCTGCACAAGATGACCCCTCTCTCTGGAACCATAGGTCGTAGGAGCCCCACATTTTTACCAGTGGTGGTGGGGTAGGACTTAGGCTCTGGGGTCTCTGTGACCTCAGGTCATCGAGCTACGACCCTCGAAGCTCAATTTTTTTTCAATGTTCATGGCAGTGCCTCACCTGTCTCCCCTGACTGTCTCTCCTGACTGCACGTCTGCCTCACATGTCTCCCCTGACTGTCTCTACTGACTGCACGTCCCTGGCAAAAACTGATTCAGAGTATTGGAGACTAAAAAGAGAAGAAAGAATAGGCAACACCTTGACTCGGAGTGTTGGATTTGTCATCCTGTTGCAACTATGAAGTTAAAGCGGAGTTCCACCCTTAAAACCACTTTGTTTCATCCCATCCAGCATACTGGCGTCAGCGCCAGTATGCTGTTTTTTTTTTTTTTTTTAAACCATGTACTTACTTTATAATAGATCATTTAATTTTGGGCGCACCACGGTATGTCGCCGCTATAAGGCGTCACGCCTTCCGGAAACAGCCGACTAGCGTTCGGCTCTTCTTGGCGCCTACGCACAGACCCAGGAGCTGACTGCGCAGGCGCCGTAAATAGCCGGTCCTAGTTCGGCTTTTTTCGGAGGGCGTGACGCGGCTATATACGGCGCCTGCGCAGTCAGCTCCTGGGTCTGTGCGCAGGCGCCGAGAAGAGCTGAACGCTAATCGGCTGTTTCCGGAAGGCGTGACGCCTTATAGCGGCGACATACCGCGGTGCGCCCAAAATTAAATGATCTATTATAAAGTAAGTACATGGATTTAAAAAAAAAAAACAGCATACTGGCGCTGACGCCAGTATGCTGGATGGGATGAAACAAAGTGGTGTTAAGGGTGGAACTCCGCTTTAAATAAAGTTTTATACTTCAACAAGTTTGGGCATTGCAGGATTTTTTGCCACAGCTGCTGGTGACACTTTCTGCTGATGATATTACCTTCTCTAATGTCCCTGACATTTTTGCTGGCTGCTCCTCAAACATTAGAGCAATACACACTGCTTTATTTTACTTGACAACGTGCACAGGAAACCCAGTTTCGGCTTGTCACTTTGTATCTAAAAATAACAGAACATTCTTTTTTAACTTAAACCTGAACGTCACATATATATATGTTCACGTACAAAACAATGCTTTATTTCACTGTCAAAAACATAGATGGTTCATGTATACCAACTAACAACATTTGTTAAGCATATGATTAAAAGCGGGTAAGTGTGAGGCTGCGTACACACGATCAAATTTATCTGCTGAAACTGGTCCGACGGACCGTTTCAGCAGACATCTTCGATCGTGTGTACGGGCTAGCGGACATGTTTTCCCAGCGGACAAATTTCAAAGCGTGTCCGTCAGATATGTCTGCTGGTTAGTACACTAACCAGCGGACATAAAATCTCCGCGCATGCGTCGAATGGATTCGACGCATGCGTGGAAGTATTTTACTTCCTGGAGTGGTGACGTGGCGGCGTCAACGTCACCGCCACGTCACAGCCACGTCACCGTGTCCTCAGCCCGAGGGGATTTGTGTGTACACGCCATCGGACCAAAATCTGATGAGACATGTCCGCTGGAAACGGTCCGTCGAACATGTTTGAGCGGACATGTCTCATCGTGTGTACGCGGCCTGAGAGAGAGTAACATGAAGGACCTGAATCAACAGGCTTTGGACTTGTGGTGTTGGCATCAGTTTGAGACACTCTTGTGATCATTCAGAGCTCATTGGCATATGCATTTAACCTTCAATTGATATCATTCTGACCTGCATTTGACTTGCTTCAAACAGGTTTTGCATTCTCATAGACATTTATGGGAATGCAAAACTTGTTTAAAGCTAACAAAACCCATCAACAAAGGACTAATGCCGCGTACACACGATCATTTTTTGTGATGAAAAATTCTGTGAATTAAAAAATGAAGTTTTTGAAACGTCACTTTTCAAAGACGATGTTGCATACACACCATCGTTTTTTTCACAAAAAGCGAGGTTACGTTCACCACTCTTTTCCATTGAAGCTCGCTTCATAACTAGCTTCTGGGCATGCGCGGGTTGAAAAACGTTGTTTTAAACAACGTTTTTGAAGACAAAAAACGACGTTTTGCCCACACACCATCAATTTAAATGACGTTTTAAAAAACAACGTTTTTTTTCATCGCAAAAAACGACCGTGTGTACGCGGCATCAAAGTGGAGTTTCCACCCCAACATATTTTTTTTTGGAAATGCCTGTTGCTATGCTGTTCCACAAAATCTGCCTTCGTAATCACCTTGGATTCTGACATCATCTCCTTCTAATGCTCCTGGGAAATGTGTGTCATAATTTCCCAGGATGCAGTGCACTACCCAATTATCACTCCCCATCCAAGACTTCCAGGAAGTAGGTGCTTGTGGGCTTCACAATGCCCACAAGCAAAATGACAACGGTGTGGACATAGTTTTATAAACTATGCGGAGCGGCAGCGGATTGTAAGTGACCAGATTTATATTATAAAAACGCATGATAAAAGGACATACATTTAAAAAATCCTAATTGTGGTTGGAATCCCGCTTTAAAGTTGACTGCATAGCCAGTGTGGTCAGGAGCACAATAATGTCAGTGTGGCCTGAAACGTGGAGAAACTTTAGCAATAAAAGTACACAAATACCTGTGAGGACAGATCGTAAATACATTTATTGTATTTGATATACAATGAATGGGTGGTTGAATTTCTGGCAAAGATACTAAGGGCTCTTTCACACGGGCGGCCCGTTCAGATCCGCCTGCCAGTTTTTTAGGCGGACCTGAACGAGCGCTCTGTGCTCCTCTATGGAGCCGCGGATGTCAGCGGTGACATGCCCGCTGACATCCGACCCGCTCCGATCCGCCAAAGTGTGACGAAGGAAAAACCTACTTTTACATCCGTCTGGTGGATCGGATCGAGTGAACACGGGCAGACGGTCCGTGTTCATCCGATCCCCCCCATAGGGGAGGGCGGAGAAAAGACGGGGCAGTCCCTGCACAGTGTGCGGGGACCGCCCTGTCATCCGCCGGCTCATCGGGGATCAACAGAGCGATCCCCGCTGAACAATCGGAGGTTCACGGAGCGGATCATTACTGATCCGCCCCGCGTGAAAGGGCCCTAAGGATTTCTACACTAAACAGATCCTTCCAAACAATAAAAGTCTGAGCTGCACATTCAGTTAGCAGAAAAATGTGGAATGTCCCCACATAATGGAAAGTCACAACCAGCCTTACCATCACTTTCAGTGGCGGCTGGTGTATTTTTTTTTGGGGGGGGGGGGGGGGAACAATAACCCCACCCCGGTTGGCTGCTCTAGGTCGGTCGGTCGGTCGGCACTTACCCCATAGGTTGCAGATGGGCAGCACTCCAGCTCCGGCAGGCAGCAAATCCTGTGTCCTCTTCCTCTCGATCACGGTGGCTTCAGCCGTGTGTCTCCTCCTTCCTCCTAGGCATCCAGTAGGATCGCCTGTCCTTTCAGACAATTGGGTGACGGGTTTTAAGACCTGCTTCCTTATTGGCCGGGAGGAGGATCAGTGAAGCAATAGCGAATATTCATTCGCTATTGTCACACCTGGGTAAGCTTGTAGCGCAATGCTTTGCACCCCGACCCCACCCTTTTTGAAGCCTATTAGAGCCTTTAGCTCTAATCATGTGCTTAAAAGAAAAACACACACCCCAAATTGGAATCCATGGTCAAGCCCCCTGCATGTATATCAGGGGGCCGGATGCATTGATAGGGGTGCGGCACCCATGCGCCCCTAATGGATGGGCTGCCACTGATCACTTGCTCTCAGGACAGTGATTTAACCAAGCAGTCAAAAGTTATAAACTTACAGGAAGAGAAAGTATTCAAAGTGTCCCTCTGAACCTGTATAAGCCCCTAGGCTAGCCACAGATTTGGAAGCTATCTTGCCCTTTATAACTGCTTGACATAAAAACTAAACTGCAAAATAGTAAAACTAATAGCAAAATATAAGGGCGCTTTCACACTGACCGCACTGCTCATTGGCTAGCTGCACTTTGCCATAGACTTTCCATTATGTCCCATGGTTTATGAAACTCTATTATAGTCCTGCATGCAGGATGGACCTTCAGGGGTTGAAAAAGAACCATCAGGGTTTACAAATGCAGTCTTTACCTTAGTGCTTTCATGCAAGGGGATCTGCTAATATCTTTTCTCAAGTCCAAAGTTGTCAGATAATGGGCTTTTCCCAGTCTGTCTGTCTATAGTTTGTCTAAAATAAAAATAAAATAAAAGTGCGTTGTCAGTTAAAAGATATTAAATCCTATAAATGATCAGTGACCACAGTGATAGTCAAATCAACGTGGACAATTATCTTGCTCAAACTAGCAAATCGGTAACAGTGAATAAAAGCAAAACAACAAAAGAAAAATTGTCATCTACATTAAATGTGCCACTTAGGCCTCGTACACACGGACGGACATATCCGATGCAAACGGTCCTCGGACCGTTTTCATCGCATATGTCCGCCGGGCTATTTTGGTCCAATGGCGTGTACACACCATCAGATCAAAATCCCCGCCGGCAGACAGCACGGTGACGTGGCGGTGACGTTGACACCACCACGTCACCGCACCAGGAAGTAAACAACTTCCACGCATGCGTCACATCCATACGACGCTTGCGTGGGTGGATATGTCCGCTGGTGAGTGTACTGACCAGCGGACATATGCGACGGACATGTGTCCGGCGGAAAAGTTTCAAAGCAAAGAGAAAACAGTCCAAATCCGTCCGTTTGCCCCTACAGACGATCGGATTTTTCGTTTTCCGTTTCATCGGTCCAAACCGATCATGTGTAGGCCCCATCAGTCAGTTATCCTTCGGTCAAAAAAAAGAGAACTTGCTATAAAATTTGACCGATGGACGCCTGACCGATGGGTCTAAACCGATCGTTAGTATGCAAATGCCAAGTATGGAGCACAGTAACGTCTCAGCTCCTATCTCCTTCCGAAGCGTTTCCCCGTATAAGGCTACATCTGGGATTTTATATATACTATGGGCCAGATTCAGAAAGACTTGCGCTGGAGTATATCGGTATGCGCCGCGTAAGTGTAAAGATGCGCCGTAGTATCTATGTGCCGTACCCACCAAACTAGATGCAACAGAAAACGGGCTTTCTCTGACCGGCTTAACTTTCCTACGCCAGAGTATCGTAAGTGCATATTTTCGCTTGGCGCATCCCGTCGCGCCTATTGATTTCCCATTCAAATATGCAAATGAGGGAGATATGCTGATTCGCGAACGGATTATCACCAGACGCTGGCTACGTGCGCCGCGCGTACGTCGTACGTCTAGCGCAAAGTTATTCCTACAAATAGCTGCTTTATCTTTACTCCTGACGGCCACAGGTCAGCAGGAGAGCAGCTACAGCAGCAGCGTTACCGACGAAAATAGCAAGCTGAACAACCACACTTGCATGGACAACACCTCTGTGTGTCAACATGCCAGGGGCAGCCGTGGTCCTAGCACTACTAATGGGTCCCCGGTACGGAGGAGGCGGGCACGTGAGAGGATATACCGCACGCGCATGAGCCTCTTTGGCATGGGTGATGAGGAGGTGTATCGCCTCTTCAGATTCAGCCCAGATGCAATACTTGAACTAACCACAACCCTGCAGGATGACATCACCAGCAAGACGCACCGCTCACAAGCAGTGCAGCCACTGGTGAAGGTACTGGCAACACTTAATTTCCTTGCCAGTGGATCATTCCAGCGTACAAGTGGAGTGGTGGCTGGGATGTCACAGTCCACCATGAGCAGATGTGTGCACCAGGTTGTCCCTGCAATTCTCAGACGCATGTCCCACCACATCATCAGACCCACCACTGAGGACCTGCGGCAGAAAGCAATGACAGATTTCTACAGCATTGCCCGATTCCCACGCACCGTGGGGGCCATTGATTGCACACATGTGGCCCTACAGCCCCCCAGTGCCACAGAGCACATATACCGCAATCGGAAGCATTGGCATTCCATCAACGTACAGGTGATAGCCGATGCCCAACGCCTCATATGGCACATCCGTGCCAAACACCCCGGGTCCAGCCATGACAGCTACATATACAATCAGAGCCCCATCCCAACGGAATTGGAAACAGAACATGTACAAGGACAGCTGGTTGGTTGGTGAGTGACATGGGAGTCAGGCATGACTGTCCCCCCCATGATGCACACATCACAACGGGCACATGCATGACTAACATCCTCCTATCTTTTCCCTTCCAGGTGACTCTGCATATGCACTGGGACCCCATCTCATGACTCCTTTCCGGAACCTCCAAACCAGAGGAGAGAGAAGATACAATGCGGCACATATCCAAACTCATGCAGTGGTGGAGCAAACATTTGGGCTCCTGAAGTCCCGTTTCCGATGCCTGGATAAGTCTGTGGGGGCCCTCTTGTATTCCCCTACCTTCGTGTGTCAGATCTTCGGTGCATGTTGCATTCTGCACAACTTTGCCATGAGAAAAGGCCTGCAGATTGACATACGTGATGACCTGACCCCCGACCCACACAGTCCCCATCTGCCAGAGGCTACCCCGTCAGCTGATGGAAGAGCAGTCAGAAGGGTCCTCGCCGTAGGCATCTTTGGACAAAAAACAAATACATTGATCACACGGACAATGCACCCATGCACGCCACTGATGTCCCTAGATCACACACACCACATCCACATCTCATTGGATTAGCCCAAGTCCAACATGCAGGACTTGGGAGCAGCAACGCCGCGTCAAGGCCCCAATGGTGTCGCTGTCCATTCACACGTCATTCACACAGCCGTGGGGATAACTTCTACCCAACGGCCGAGGGTGTCACCCCTTACTGGCAGGAGTGCCACCCCCTCACATTCACACACCATTCACACTGTTTCCTGCACTACTGACCGTGTGCAGTTTAAATAAAAATAAAAAGCTCATAACCTGAGCAAAATATACCAAAAATTAAAAAGCTCATAATCTGAGCAAAATATAACAAAAATTAAAAAGCTCATAATCTGAGCAGAAACAAAAACAGCAAAAAAAAACGAACACCCCAAAAAGTCATCATCTGGGCTGACGGGGGCTCTTTCTGGTGGGCCCTCTCTGGCTCCTCAGCTGCCTGGAGGGAGTGGGTGGGGGTGGGGGGGCATCTGGAGGTGGCTGATCCCCACGTGGGCCACTCCTGGCAGGTGTGACCTGCATGCCCTCCAAGGCCATGGCTATCCGGCTGAGGTACAAATTGGTCTGGGCCTGCATTCTCAGCTGCCGGGTCACCTGGTATTGTTGGGCCGCTGCCGCTGCCTCTGCCTCCCCTGGTCCCGGATGGCAGCTGTGTTGGCCTGGACGGCTGCAGTGAGGTGCCGAAGATCAGCCTGCACCTCCCCCAGGCTGGTCACCACTGCAGTGCAGTTGCAGCTGACATCCTGCACTGCGTTTGTCATCTGGGCCACGGAGCCCAGGCTGTCAGCTACACGGTCCAGGTGCCCAGCTATCTCCCCCATCTGCTGGGTCTGCCTGGCCTTGTCCCTCGCCATCTGGTCATGGACCACATCAGACACCCCCCTGGTCTACCGGGTTGCCTTCCTGGGGCCAGGAGATGGTAGTCCCCGGGGGTATGGAGTCGCCCTTGAGGGGCTTCCTATGAACGGGGAGGGGATCTGAGAGGGCCCTGCTGAAGGGGAGGACTCCTCCAAAAATAAAACAAACTACTGATCAGGTGAGGTGTGGACACTCCCCTCCACCTCGGTGTCTTCAGTGCCCAGGGGGTCGGGCTCAGGATGCAGTTGGGGGGATGGGGTGGAATGGCCGCTGGCAGATGATGGCCCAGCTCCGTCATCTGTGGATGACACAAAGCAGACACATGTTGGTGGTCCCACACACTTGGCACATGTACCCCCCCCCACATGCAACACACCAAATAGGGGATAAAAAACACTTACCTGTCCTGGAGCCTTCCTCCATGGAATCATAGCCCGGTACCCCCTCCAACTGCTCCCTCTCCAGGCAGCGGGCGACCACCTCCTCCTCCGGGGTCAGGCTGACCGCACATGGGGGTCCACCCCCCGTGCCCCTCCCATGCCTCTTGATGGTGGCCACCTTGCCCCGGACTTTGCGCCTCAAATCATTGATTTTTTTGGCAATGTCCGCAGCAGTCCTTGTGGAATACCCCAAACTGTTCACCCTGACAGCAATGGACTCCAGGATGGCCTGCTTCCTGTCCCGGCTTGTCTTGCGACTTTTCCTGCCATGGAGGAATTCATTGTACGTCTCCATAGCCGAGATGACGGCAGACGGCTCCTGGGCATTGAAGTTTAGCTTTCTCCCCTCTTTGCAGGGAACGGGAGCAGCCATCTCAGAGCAAAAGTAACTTCCCTGGGGGGGGGCGAATATACTTTTGCGCCGGAAAGGCACATCTGCGGCCGCTTTTATACGCGCAAAGTAAGACATTGCGCCGCCGTTTCCCATGAAGTGGTGCCGACGGAAGTTGTGAGCATGCGCACAGGGGAGCGAGTGGAGCCCTCTCTCACTGCGCATGCTCCGTGGATGATGCGCTGAACGTAAGTCTCTGCGCTGGGCTCCGCCCATCATTTACATATGGTCACACCCACTTCCACTTACGTTTTCGTTACTCCGCCGCAAAGTAACGAACAAGTGCTTGGTGAATACTGTACTTGACTCACTAGTTCGCGTCAGCGTAACATATATGCGCTGCGCTACGCCGGATAAAATATGCACGCTTCTACCTGAATCTGGCCCTATGAGTTTGTCTACCTGGGGCAGGGGCAGGTGAATTGAGCATTCTAAAGTCTTTACAGAACCTATCACAATGGGACTGGACCAGACCAACATTTTCTTCATTAGGCATGCATTTTCTCTTTATTTTGGTAGGGCTTGAGTTTTTTATATTTAATTTAAAACCTAGCAAAAAACACCAAAAGTAAAAAAAAAAAAAAAAAAAAACTCTCTTAAAATAAAAAAATATATATAAAATATACTGAGGGCCTGCGTTTGACATGCACCCTAGGCATATTATATTGTTGTTCAACTGAACTGTGGCCACATAATTCTGAAAACATGTCTCTGTTTTTTTATCAGGAATTCTCTAGTTTCGTGCTTTTTAGGAATTTTTGCTTTTAAAGGGGTGTTCCAGCCGCAATTTTTTTTTTTTTAAAGTCAGCAGCTACTAACAGTGTAGCTGCTGACTTTAAATAAGGACACTTACCTTGTCCTGATGGCCCCCCGATGCCGATCCCACGATCGCTCCGGGTCCCGCGCCGCCATTCACACTATGGGAAACAGGCAGTGAAGCCATACGGCTTCACTGCCCATTTCCTACTGCGCCTGCGTGAGTCTCACGCTGGCTTGTGAATGGGCGGCTGCTCTCTGAGAACACACACAGTTCCCAGAAAGCAGCGCGCCCCATTCACAAGGAGAAGAAGAAGAAGAAAACACACCGCGGTGTGGAAGAGGCAGATTACGGACTTCCGCATAGCAACAGGTATTTCGGGTGAGTATTTTTTATTTATTTTTTTCATTTTTTTTTTTATTTAATTTTGTTTAAATATATGGTCAAATGTTGTTTTCCTGGGTGGAACTCCGCTTTAAAGTGTATCTGTGACTTTCACTTCAGGAAACTGATTGAACTCTGTACTTACATGAAAGGCTACCAGGGTGGACTCTGCAGCTATTTCAGGCTTTTTTTCCGGATAGTTAATTTTGTTATTTACCGTATTTATCGGCATATAACACGCACCTTTGTTTTAAGAGGAAAGCTTACATTTTAAATTAAGAACTTTGAAGCAAAATGAGGGTCAGTGCCCATCAATGCAGCCTGATCAATATCCATCTATAGTATCAAAATTGCCTATTAATGCAGCTTTATCAAAGCCCATCTGCAGCCTCACAATTGCCCATCAATGCAGCTTGATAAATGCCCATCTGCAGCCTCACAATTGTCCATCAATGCAGCTTGATAAATGCCCATCTGCAGCCTCACCATTGCCCATCAATGCAGCTTAATGCCTATCTGCAGGCTCCCCATTGCCATGAATGCAACCTGATCAATGCCCATCTCAGGGAGGGGGGCGGCATGAGCACTGTCAGATTACATACAGCGAGAATCTCCTGTTTACTCGACAGCCTCTTTAATACAAAGTCCCGCCTCCTGGACTGGCTTCTATGGTAGACAAAACATTGGTCCAATGCTGGCCCAGGAGATGGGGCTTCCTATTACAGAAGTCGCTTTGTAAACAGGAGATTCTCACTGTATGTAATCTGACGGCGCTCGTTCTGCCCCCCTCCCCATTCTCTTCGAGGCAGCCCAAATTGCAGTATCGGCGTATAACACGCACACACTATTTGCAACCGATTTTGCAGGGTGAAAAAGTGAGTGTTATACACCAATAAATACAGAGGGCCAGATTCTCAGAGGCGCTACGACGGAGTATCTCAGATACCCCGTCGTATCGCCGTTTTTTTTGCCGAGTATCTATGCGAGTGATTCCTTGAATCACTTAGGCATAGATACGCCTGAAGATCCGACAAGTGTAATACAATTACACTTGCGGATCGTAGCTGTAATGACAACTCCGGCCACTAGGTGGCCTTTACGTTGTTTTCTCATTTGCCTATGCAAATGAGGCTACTACGCAGATTCCCGAACGCTTTTACGCCGCCCCGTCGTCGCGTACGTCATTTTCGTCCGAGTAAGGTTACCCCTGCTAATATGAGCGTAACCTTACGCAGTACCGTCGGATGCTGTCGGATGCCATGTTAAGTATGGTGTCGGGTCAGCATCGGCTTTTTCCGTCACTTACGTCGTTTTACTAACTCGTTCGTGAATAGGGCATTGCGTAGTGACGATCACGTCGTTTTGACGTCGGTTTCAATGACGCTTTCCGACGTGAGCTGGAGCATGCGCACTGGGCTTTTTCCCCGGCCGGCGCATGCGCAGTTCGATCGACGCGGGGGCGCGCTTAATTTAAATACAAGCTGCCCCCTTTGAATTACGCGGCCTTACGCTGGGCCATTTACACTACGCCTCCGCAAACTACGGAGCAAGTGCATGGAGAATACGGCACTTGCTCTGTTACGTTGCGGCGGCGTAGTGTAAATGGCTTACGCTACGCCGCCGGAATTATGTGAGAATCTGGCCCATTACTTCTCCAAATCTTTCAAAAGGACCTTGCCAGTTAGCAAGGAACTTACTCTCAACCTGTCGCCAGGTGACAACGTGTGAAATGGGTTACCCGGTTGTATATTCCTGGTTGGGCTACCTGATCTAATTTTCTTTTTTACAGTCCGCTCCAATTCTATCCTGCGTTTGTGAATTATGTTCAATTATGCTTTAATTTGATGTTTTCTCCCCTTTCTAGGTCTCTTTAACTATGCTCAGGAGCAGTGCCGATCCTGGCCTCCCTGGGGCCCTAAGCAAAATGACATGTCACATTAAAGAAGTTGAGAAGTTAAGAAGCGGGGGGGGGGGGGGGGGATGCGCTGCCGACAGTGACATGTCGCTTTTAAATTTAAATTGAGAAGCTGGGGGTGATGACATCTTACCTCTTCTCCCATGCAGCCAACGAGTTGAGAAGCAGGATGAGGGGCCGAAAATTACTTCTCACCAGGCGGGGCCTTTAGTAATTTGGGGGGGCCCTCCGCAGCTTTGCAGGGCCCTAAGTGGCTTGAATAGTGAGCCTATAGGGCGGATCGGCCCTGCTCAGGAGTCCTCTAGAGTGTCTTTTCTAAAGCTATGCAAATAGGATTCACCCTGTAGAGGACTGATGGATTTCCCTGGTGTCAAATATTAGATATGGTTACATTTTTTCCCATCCTTATTTATTTATTTTCTTTCAATGTACTCTTACAACTTCATTCCACCAAGCCATTAGTTTGAGCGTGGTACATGGTGGTTCACAGATGCGTCATTCTTTTTTTTTTTTTTTTAATCAAAGTTTGTTTTTATTGGAAAAAAGAAAAATCAGAGTACAAAATACAGCCAGGGTACCGAAAACACAAATCAAAACATATCAATACATACTCTGAAAAGTAAGCTACTTTTATATCTTATGACACAAGATAGCAAAGGGAAACATCACAACCTAGGATGTCACCCGCTACTAACTACTACTAAGAAAAAGAAAAAGGAAAGAGAAGAAGAAAAAAAAAAAAAAGGGAAAAGGGGGGGGGGAGGGGGGGAAGACACTGTGCCCAAACGGCTCATCTAGAATCTCTATATACCAATGGGAGTGAACAAGAAAAGATCAAAACTACAACCACAATCTCATCTCATATCTAATTGTGAGTATTGATCTGAGTATCTAAACGCCACCCAAGGTGACCACATCTGATTAAATTTCTTTGACGATTCCCTGGCAATGGCTACCGTTTCCTCCATTTGGTGGATATTCTCTATGGAGCTAAGCCATTCTGGAATAGAAGGAATATCCTTTGATTTCCAGTGCCTGGGAATTAAGACTTTCGCTGCATTGAGCAGGTGTCTAACCAGTGATTTTTTATAATGCTGCATAGAACAATCCGCAATATGGAGTAGACAACATGCGGGAGAGAGAGAGATTGTGGTATCCGTAATGGCCTTGATCACCTCACACACCCTGTCCCAGAAGGGTCTCACACGAGGACATTCCCACCAGATGTGAAAAATAGACCCCTGGTCTTGCTCACATCTCCAGCAAGAATCTGATGTCTGTGGGTACCATTTTTTAACTTTATCCGGAGTGGCATACCATTGTGTTAAAAGCTTATAAGACGTTTCCTGAAATCTTGTACCAATAGAACACTTATGGGCAAAAATACAGGCACGTTTCCATTGCTTATCAGTGAAGCTTGTTTTAATCGCCTTTTCCCATTGTACTCGTATTCCGGAGGGTATCCCCCCCCTATCTCGTTGGAGCCATGAGTACGTGAGAGAGGTAGCTCTAGGTACCGGAGCTCCAGCCAAACAAATTTGTTCAAAGGGAGTTGTTGGTCTAAACAACTGTTTTTTGGTCTGGGAAACCTGTGTATAATTATGCAGCTGGCGGTAGGTCCAAAATGAAAGAGAGCTCTGAGGATTAAATTCTCGTTTTAATAACTCAAAATGTTTTAGGGTGTTTGCCTCTACACAGTGTATCAATAGAAGGGGAATCGATTTGTCAGTAAGAGCAGAAATGTGCAGGTTCATCCCAGGCATAAAATCTGGGTTGCGAGTAATGGGAGTAAGCGGTCCAGGAGATGAGGAGAGTTTATGGTGTTTCGTCATCGTATGGAACACTTTAAGTGTGGTCCCCACCAAGGGATGCTGCTGCACATTTTGCGGCAATTTTACCCAAGGAATCCAAGGTAGGAGTTTAAGATGAAGTGTGGTGGATGCTTCCTCCAATGTGACCCAATCCTTTTGCTCCCTATGGCAATTCCAGTCCATAATTCTAGCTAAGTGTATCCCAGAGTGGTAAAGTTTAAAATCAGGTAAACCTATACCTCCCTCTTCCTTAGGTTTTGTAAGCATATCAAACTTTATCCTAGGTTTTTGCCCCTTCCAAATAAAAGTGCGTAAAATGGCCTGAAGTTGTTTGAAAAAGGAACCTGGGAGTGGAATAGGTAAGGTGTGAAAGTGGTATAGGATTCTGGGTAAAATTACCATCTTCAATATAGCTGCTCTGCCGAACCAGGAGAAAGGCCTTGAGATCCAACTTTTAAGATCTACTTGAATTTTTTTTAGTAAAGGGAGGAAGTTAATATTATATATATCTCCGAATTTAGGCGCAAGTTTGATTCCTAGATAGGTAATAGATGAAGTTACCCACTTAAACGAGCCAAGAGAGCGTGCACTTTCTAAAGGTTCAGCTAATAGTGTGAGATTGAGAGCTTCTGACTTAGAATAATTAATTTTCATATTGGAAATATAACTAAATATTTTAAAAGCTTTAGAGAGCTTCGGAATTGAGACCTGAGGCTGTGTTAAAAAAAAATAGAAGATCATCCGCATATGCTGCTATTTTAAAGTCGTGTTGACCTATCTGGAAGCCTTGTATATCAGGATTTGCGTTTACTGTGCGGATAAAAGGTTCTAAAGATAGGATAAATAAAAGAGGGAAGAGAGGGCAACCCTGCCTTGTACCATTATTTATGTCCACTGCTTCTGAGAGGGTACCATTAATTTTAAGCTGTGCTGGAGGTTTATGGTATAAGGCCGATATCCACGCCATCATGTTTGATCCCAACCCAATATGTCTGCAGATAGCAAACATATAGTCCCAGGCAACACGGTCGAAGGCCTTCTCCGCGTCAGTTGACAGGAGAAGGCCCTCAATTCCCCGGGGTGTGTGCGTAGTGAATCAGATTAAAGGCTTTTATAACATTATCCCGGGCTTCCCTCCCTGGCATAAAACCCGCCTGTTCTGGGCCTATAAGTTTGGGGAGAAAAGATGTCAGTCTAGATGCCAATATTTTCGCCAATATTTTTAGGTCCAAATTCAACAGTGAAATCGGCCTATAGCTTGTGCAGTCAGTAGGATCCTTAGCTGGTTTAGGGATCAATGTTACATATGCCGTCGTAAAGGAGCTCGACACAGATGCGTCATTCTAAATAGTTTGTAAAACACTTTGGTTACTCGTGACCTAAATGGGGTGCCCTCGTCAGTAAGGGACCGGCTAAACACAGGAGAAATTCAGTTCTTGGCAGATGTATTGCTTAGGAGACTTGCCTCAGGGTAACATTTAGCATAATCAATAATCACTAGACGATGTTGATGGACCCCGGCAAACCTGGGCAGTGGACCCGTAAGGTCCATGGCAATTTTCTCTAAAGGAATCCGAAAGTGGGGCAGAGGTTTTGATGTTTGACAAACTGGACAGGATTTACAATATTTATCAATTTGTTTTCTTATCCCAGGCTAATAAATACTTTGTCATTTATTTCAGTGGTTTCCTCCAAAGCCAAATGACCCCATAAAAAGTGGGTGAATTCCAGTACCATCTTTCTGTATGGCTTGAGGACTACCAACTACTAATTGCTTCATCTGTCTTTTTATATATTAAATACAACAAATTCTTCTTGTTAATGAAGTAAGATAAACACAGCCTAAATGGTTCCCCATTGTTCATTACGGCGCTCTCCAAGGTCCTGATAAGGCTAGTCTTTTTTTCTGCTTGGTCGACATCGCGGGCGCCCTGAACAGGTAAGTGTCCATGTATTAGTAGCTGCTGACTTTTAATATTTTTTTTTCGGCGGAACACCGCTTTAAGATTAGCAAAGTCCAGAGTAACCTCAGTGTCATGAGAGAGCTGCCCACTTTCATTGGCTGTAGGGACTTCCTCAGACACCTCTAGTTCTACCAAAATGGATAAAGAAAAAAAATGGGTAAGTCAAGTGTAGGATTCTGACTCCCCTTTGATTATGATAATGTAACTAAACCTGGATAGTTCCAGAGTTCCAAAAATTCAGGGCAGTTCCTCTGCAAACATTGCAACACTTAGGATCCAGTTCCAACCAAATGAGTTAAAGTTAAAGTTCCTAATTCTGTTCTAAACTTGTTGGCTGTAGAAGAATAGTATCCCCATGTACAGAGGCTACAAAAAATCTTCTAGCCTGGAAGTCCACAGGGGAAATCGCTTTGTCCTCAACCAGAAAGCACAAACTCACGGAGTGCAGGAAAGCAGTATACTTGTCATTCACAACCTTGAGAAGAGATATCAAATCCTCAGCCATGCAGTATCTCTCAAATACCTAATTTGTCCACTATATGGAGCTAAATATTTTAGGAATTTCCTATAACACTTAGTGCCAACTAATGACCAAATATGGTATTGTTGCTGTGCAAATCTTTTATAAATACACCCCTATATATTTACTGTGTGTTTCAGATCCCATGGGCAAGTGCTTTGCTCTCGTAGTAAAGTGGCCTGGTCTTAATAGTAGTGGTTGGAGTTCCATGCATAATTTAACAGACAGGTTCAAGATTGTAATGCAACAGAGTGGAGACAAACTAATCTAGAAGTTTTAAACAAGCCATGTGAACTTTGGCAGTATCACACCACAAGAACTGTAGACATAGGAACACATGCTTTAGACTGGAACTTGGTAAGAAATCAAACCCATTGGCCCGGATTCACGTAGAGCGGCGTATATTTTTTCCGGCGTAGCATATCGTCTTTACGCTACGCCGGCACAACGTAGAGAAGCAAGCATGCTATTCACGAAGAATATGCGCTCCACGTTGCGCCGGCGTAGCGTTTAGTTGTCGGCGTAAGCCAACGTAAGTCAAAGTAGGTGGAAGTGGGCTGGAAGTGGGCGTGATATATTTAAATTAAGCTTGACCCATGCAAATGATGGCCACAGCTTCAAAAACAAACTATGCATGCGTCGTCTCTTGGACGCATCCCAGTGCGCATGCTCACAATTACGTCAATAGCTGCCTAAGATACGTCGAACACTGCCTAAGACGTGAACGTAACCTACGCACAGCCCTATTCATGTAGTACTACGTAAACGGCGTACGCGACATAAAATTTGACGGCGTCGTTCCCTGGCCCATACCTTTGCATTACCTGCGCCTGCTAAATGAGGGGTAACTTTACGCTGGACGTAAGCCTTACGCAAATCACGTATATGAAGCGGCCGGTCGCATCTACGTTTGTGAATCGGCGTTATCTTACTTATTTGCATATTTAAAATGGGAACGCCGAATGCGTCCAGCGTAACTATGTGCCCACGATACGGCGGCATAGGCAATTTACGTCGGGCGGCTGAAGCCTTGTTTTACGGCGTATCTAGCTTCACGAATTGGCGTAAAAATACGACGGAGCACATTTGTACTTACGACGTTCGTGAAGCGTTCGTAAAATGGTTATGAATCCGGGCCATTATCTGTGTTTGTTTAGATGCCTTTTTATAAAGTATACGCGCAGGGTGGTTTTGAGTCGCTTTTAAGTTAATGGAGAGTCTACTATTTTAGGGTGGACATACAAATCCCATTTTTTTTGTGAACAAAAGGTTTAAAGCGGAGGTTCACCCTAAATATAAGATCTCCCATGTGATCCAGCATACTGGCGTCAGCGCCAGTATGCTGTTTTTTTTTTTTTTTAATCGCACACTTACTGTATTATGGTGGAATTTCTTTTTTGTCCCCCGCGTGGACGGCTCTAGTATTGCTCGTCACATCTTCCTAAAATACCCGATATGGACTCGGGTAATCTCGGCGAAAATGCGGCGCCTGCGCACAGACCTAGGAGCTGACTGCGCAGGCGCCGTATTTCTCCGAGTCCTATTTCGGAGGGCGTGACGTGCCATAGCCGTAGGACTCGGAGAAATACGGCGCCTGCGCAGTCAGCTCCTAGGTCTGTGCGCAGGCGCCGCATTTTCGCCGAGATTACCCGAGTCCATATCGGGTATTTTAGGAAGATGTGACGCGCTATACTGGCGCCGTCCACCACGGGGGACAAAAAAGGAATTCCACCATAATACAGTAAGTGTGCGATTAAAAAAAAAAAAACCAGCATACTGGCGCTGACGCCAGTATGCTGGATCGCATGGGAGATCTTATATTTAGGGTGAAATACCGCTTTAAGATGGTCCTGGTATTTGAAAATGGCATGTAGGGTAGGCAGTTTGTAGTATATCGCCACATGCCCATCTTAGGTCAATTTCTTTCCCTAATAGGACTATGTGGCCAATTAAGTCAATGACATCATGAGCATCCCCGCAGTTCTGACAAGTTTTCCTGACACCAAAAGAAAAATGGTGACAGGGAGGCACATTCTGTGATTGACAGACTCAGCTCTGTTTCTTTGTGCTGTATGAATGGGGACCTGTCCCTTTTCCCCCAACCAGATCACAGAGCTCTGCTCACTGATGCAGTTC
>JAJQKJ010000609.1:0-49179 GCA_029574335.1 Rana kukunoris | reverse complement strand
GGAGAGTTTCTCTAGCATCCGTAGACATAAAGGATGCGTATCTGCATATCCCTATATTTTCTGGCCCACCACAAATTCCTGCGGTTCATCGTAGTTCGGTGGCCATTTTCAGTTCGTAGCCCTCCCTTTCGGGTGGCCACGGCCCCCAGGGTGTTTACAAAGATCCTGGCTCCACTACTACTCGCAGATCTAAGAACCCGTGGGATTCTGGTTCTGGCCTATTTGGACGATCTCCTCTTAATAGACCAGTCTGCCCCCAGCCTAAGACGGTCAGTTCAGACCACCGTTCGGTATCTAGAGACCTTCGGTTGGGTCATAAACAGGGACAAATCTGCCCTGCGGCCAACCAGGGTCCTAGAATACCTAGGCATGGCGTCTCGATACGAATCGACAAAGAATCTTTTTGCCACAATCAAAGATTCTCGCCTTGAGGGCATTAATTCTGTTGATACTGAAGAAGAGGAAGCCATCCATGCGACTCTGCATGCAGCTGTTAGGGAAGATGGTGTCAACTTTCGAGGCGGTACCCTACGCTCAGATCCACTCCAGGAAATTACAGTGGATCATCCTGTCAAGGTGGAACAAACAGGTTCAGGCCTTAGATCTACCCATTTTTCTCTCCCCGGTAGTCCGGGAGAAGTTTCAGTTGGTGGTTGGCTCCCGGGAACCTTCGAAAGGGGAAATCCTTCAACCCAGGACTGTGGCAGATAGTCACGACAGACGCCAGCCGGACAGGTTGGGGTGCAGTCCTGGAGAACCTATCCCAACAGGGGAGGTGGTCAACCACGGAGCAACTTCTGCCCATCAACATCTTAGAGATGCGGGCAGTCCGGTTGTCTCTGAAGGCTTGGATATCCAAGCTGGTGGGGACGGCCGTCAGGATACAGTCGGACAATGCTACGGCGGTAGCATATATAAATCACCAAGGAGGTACAAGGAGTCGGGCAGGTCAGAGGGAGGCAGATCAGATATTTGCGTGGGCGGAGGCCCACATACAGTGCCTCTCGGCAGTATTCATTCCGGGAGTACAGAATTGGCGGGCAGATTATCTCAGCAGGAGACAATTATTACCAGGGGAATGGGCCCTCCATCCCCAGGTTTTCCGAGACATCTGTCAGAGATGGGGGACACCAGATGTGGACCTAATGGCGTCAAGATATAACACAAAACTGCCCAGGTTTGTGTCCAGAACGAGGGACCCACGGGCCTGTGGTACGGACGCCCTGGTTTGTCCATGGCACCAGTATTCGCTGATATATGCCTTCCCGCCGCTTCAGCTGCCTTCCCGACTCCTGCATCGGATCAGGTCAGAGGGCAAGACCATAATCCTAGTGGCTCCGGCGTGGCCCCGGAGGTTCTGGTACTCCCTAATTGTGAGAATGTCAATCGGAGACCCCTGGCCTCTGCCACTCCGGCCAGACCTGCTATCTCAGGGACCAATATACCACCCTGCCTCACAGTCGCTGGGTTTGACGGCGTGGCGGCTGAGGCCTACGTTTTAAGGAAGAGGGGGCTCTCGAGGTCTGTGCTTTCTACTGTAATTAATGCGAGGAAACCAGTTTCGAGGCATATATATTACAGGGTGTGGAGAACCTATGTCGCTTGGTGTGAGACCAAAGGGTGGCACCCCTGTAGGTTTGTGATTGGTAGGATCCTGGAGTTCCTGCAACGCGGAGTAGAGAAGGGACTGGCTGTCGGCACTATTAAAGGCCAGGTGTCAGCATTGTCAGTTCTCTTTCAGAGGCCGTTAGCCACGCACTCGTTGGTCAAGACTTTTTTGCAGGGGGTTCTGTGGATTAATCCCCCAGTCAGACTCCCGGCTTGTCCCTGGGACCTAAATTTGTTCCTCTCGGCCCTGCAGAGGCGCCCCTTCGAGCCCCTAGGTCAGATCCTGTTGGTGCTGCTATCGAGGAAGTTGATATTTTTGGTGGCCATAACCTCGGCCAGAAGGGTCTCGGAGCTGACGGCCCTTTCTTGCAGGGAGCCATACTTGATTATTCATGAGGACAGAGTCATTTTACGAACCTTGCCTACCTTTTTGCCTAAGAGGGTCTCAGGTTTTCATTTAAACCAGGACTTGATCCTCCCGTCGTTTTTTCCCAAACCGGGTTCCAGGGAGGAAAAGTTATTGCATTCCTTAGACGTGGTAAGGGCTATTAAGGTCTATTTGCAGGCCACAGCCCATATCAGAAAGACGGATACGTTGTTCGTTCTGCTGGAGGGGCCCAGAATAGGTCAGGCGGCATCAAAAGCCACACTAGCCAGGTGGATTCGCCAGGTAATCTCACAGGCCTATGGCCTGAGGGGTAGGGACCCCCCGGCCTCTATCAAGGCTCACTCAACCAGGGCTTTAGGGACTTCTTGGGCAGTCCAGCATCAGGTTTCCATGGACCAGGTCTGCAAAGCAGCAACCTGGTCGTCAGTTCACACGTTCACAAGGTTTTATCAAGTGGACGTGAGGAGGCGCGAGGACCTGGCCTTTGGCCAAGCGGTCTTAAGAGCCGCCCTTTAGTTTCCTTGCGCCCGGTGGCATCTTTTGGTCCTTCTTTTGGGGCCTCCCTCCCCTCAGTTGCTTCTGGACATCCCACATAGTAATTACTATGCTGCTCTGTGTCCCGTGATGTACGATAAAGAAAAAGGGATTTTTATAAACAGCTTACCTGTAAAATCCTTTTCTTGAAGTACATCACGGGACACAGAGCTCCCACCCCTCTTTTTTGGGGGAATTTTTGGGACAAATTATTGCTTGCTACAAAACTGAGGTACTCCTGTTAGGGGAGGGGGTTATATAGGGAGGGACTTCCTGTCTGAAGAGTGCCAATGTCCATCACCTGAAGGTAGGCTCTATAACCCACATAGTAATTACTATGCTGCTCTGTGTCCCGTGATGTACTTCAAGAAAAGGATTTTACAGGTAAGCTGTTTATAAAAATCCCTTTTTTATAAATAACTATATAGATCAGACCAAGATGAGGGACAAATGAGGAGCAATGAGGGGCATTGTTCCAAATCAGGGACAGTTCCTCGAAATCAGGGACAGTTGGGAGCTATGCAATAGATGATAAAGAAACAACTTATGATTGGGGTTGTCCTGATACCGATACCAATATCGGTATCGGGACCGATACTGAGCATTTGCCGAGTACTTGTACTCGCGCAAATGCTCCCGATGCCAGATCCGATACTGCCCCCTCCCCAGTATTGGACGGGTGATCTGTCTATCAAAGTGCCGGAGCAAGGGGGAGTGTCTATATGCGGCGCGACAGGGAACACACAGCTATTTAAATGAAAGCTGTGATGTTCCCCGCGCTGATTAACTAGGACGGCGGCGGCGGCATGGCTGCATATAATACGGTATGGGGAGACATGGCTGCTTTTATGGGGGGACATGGCTGCATATATGGGGGGACATGGCTGCTTTTATGGGAGTACATGGTTGCTTTTATGGGGGGACATGGCTGCTTTTATGGGGGACATGGCTGCATATATGGGGGACATGGCTGCATATATGGGGGGCATGGCTGCTTTTATGGCGGGACATGGATGCATATATGGGGGACATGGCTGAATTACTGGGGGGACATGGCTGCATTACTGGGGGGACATGGCTGCATCTCTGGGGGACATGGCTAAATTACTGGGGGGACATGGCTGCATCACTGGGGGGACATGGCTGCATCACTGGGGGTACATGGCTGCATCTCTGGGGGGACATGGCTGCATTACTGGGGGGGACATGGCTGCATTTCTAGGGACACATTTAAAAAAAAGTATTGGTATTTGGTATCGGCGAGTACATGAAAAAAAGTATCGGTACTTGTACTCGGTCCTAAAAAAGTGGTATCGGGACAACCCTACTTATGATCATGCCAAACATCTTGTTAACTGATACCTTCCTTTCATGTCTGCCGTACCCTTATCAGTTACAGTGCCTTGCGGCCCCCTTGAACTTTGCGACCTTTTGCCACATTTCAGGCTTCAAACATAAAGATATAAAACTGTAATTTTTTGTGAAGAATCAACAACAAGTGGGACACAATCACGAAGTGGAACGAAATGTATTAGATATTTCAAACTTTTTTAACAAATAAAAAACTGAAAAATTGGGCGTGCAAAATTATTCAGCCCCCTTAAGTTAATACTTTGTAGCGCCACCTTTTGCTGCGATTACAGCTGTAAGTCGCTTGGGGTATGTCTCTATCAGTTTTGCACATTGAGAGACTGAAATTTTTGCCCATTCCTCCTTGCAAAACAGCTCGAGCTCAGTGAGGTTAGATGGAGAGCGTTTGTGAACAGCAGTTTTCAGTTCTTTCCACAGATTCTCGATTGGATTCAGGTCTGGACTTTGACTTGGCCATTCTAACACCTGGATATGTTTATTTGTGAACCATTCCATTGTAGATTTTTGCTTTATGTTTTGGATCATTGTCTTGTTGGAAGACAAATCTCCATTCCAGTCTCAGGTCTTTTGCAGACTCCATCAGGTTTCTTTCAGAATGGTCTGTATTTGGCTCCATCCACCTTCGATCAATTTTAACCATCTTCCCTGTCCCCTGCTGAAGAAAAGCAGGCCCAAACCATGATGCTGCCACCACCATGTTTCACAGTGGGGATGGTGTGTTCAGGGTGAGGAGCTGTGTTGCTTTTACGCCAAACATAACGTTTTGCATTGTTGCCAAAAAGTTCGATTTTGGTTTCATCTGACCAGAGCACCTTCTTCCACATGTTTGATGTGTCTCCCAGGTGGCTCGTGGCAAACTTTAAACGACACTTTTATGGATATCTTTAAGAAATGGTTTTCTTATTGCCACTCTTCCATAAAGGCCAGATTTGTGCAGTATACGACTGATTGTTGTCCTATGGACAGAGTCTCCCACCTCAGCTGTAGATCTCTGCAGTTCATCCAGAGTGATCATGGGCCTCTTGGCTGCATCTCTGATCAGTCTTCTCCTTGTATGAGCTGAAAGTTTAGAGGGACGGCCAGGTCTTCGTAGATTTGCAGTGGTCTGATACTCCTTCCATTTCAATATTATCACTTTCACAGTGCTCCTTGGGATGTTTAAAGCTTGGGAAATCTTTTTGTTTTCAAATCCAGCTTCTCCACAACAGTATCTCAGACCTGCCTGGTGTGTTCCTTGTTCTTCATGATGCTCTCTGTGCTTTAAACGGACCTCTTAGACTATCACAGTACAGGTGCATTTATACGGAGACTTGATTACACACAGGTGGATTCTATTTATCATCATTAGTTATTTAGGTCAACATTGGATCATTCAGAGATTCTCACTGAACTTCTGGAGAGAGTTTGCTGCACTGAAAGTAAAGGGGCTGAATAATTTTGCACGCACAATTTTTCAGTTTTTTATTTGTTAAAAATGTTGGAAATATCCAATAAATTTCGTTCCACTTCATGATTGTGTCCCACTTGTTGTTGATTCTTCACAAAAAAATTACAGTTTTATATCTTTATGTTTGAAGCCTGAAATGTGGCAAAAGGTCGCAAAGTTCACATTCACATGTGGACATTTTGCTTGATGTAGCTACCTAAATTGATTACATAGATTTAGCTGGTTATTACCTTGTGGAAGAACAAGAGCACTGCATACACCATGATGTGCTGTCTTGTGCAGAGGCATCTTCCTCAGGAGAGGGATGAAAGGTTGCACCAACGCTGTAGGCACTGCACTCAGTTACCATCATCTCCCAGTAATGTCTCCCATTGGCTGGCAGCAGCTCACCCAGAACTAAAGGAATTCTGTATAAAAATAAATATAAAAAAGGTTTTTGGATTCGTATAATTTATATAGGTAGTTAATCAAAAAACCTAACCTATTGAAATGTTTTATTTATTACAACTAATTGCTGAGATTTGTGTAGAAATCCTATAGCCAGGCTTCAGAACTTGAGTAGAATTCTGAGTTGTATTTTAAAGTGCGAATACCTTTATTCACCTACCCATAATTGTATATCCAGCCCAGATAAGGTCCATTTCATGTACAAATGCATCAAATTTTACAATCTTCTTCCCTTACATTGAGAGAATCCTTACATCAACATTCTGTTGATATGACATGGTCTACAAAAACCATACCTAAATGCTTGCCATTTGACCATATTGACAAAATATAAAAGCTGAAGGACATCAGCACAGAAGTCATTGTAAAAAAAATAGCAGCATTTTACACAGCTAACTTTATGTCTAGTACATCCAATACAGAAAATCACCAGCCAGACTTGTATTGCAGCTTATATCAGGCTACATAGCATCATACTGATTTTCGATTGTGGAGACAATGGCCCAGATTCAGGTACATCTGCGCATTATTGGACCGGCGTAGCGCACCGCCTTTACGTTAGACTTGCGCAATTTTGCCGCGTAATCCCCCTATTCTCGTAGCTTTTGCGCAGGAAATTGCGCATGCGTAACGTTTTTTCCGAGGCGTAAGGAGGAGTAATACAAATTGGGAAGGACGTGGGCGTGTTACATTGAAATGAGCCGTGACCCCATGCAAATGAAGGGCCGGCCGGCTCGCGCATGCGCGCTTGAAGGAGACCATGTAAGCTCCGCTGTGCGCATGCTCACAACTCGGGAGCGGCGCAATCAGTGAAATAGGAAATGGACTAGGGCAACGTTGTGAACTACGCAAACAGCATAAATAGACACACACAAACGCACTTGCATTGCAAAAGTACATCCCTTTGTCTCTTCCCATTTAACCTAGTGCTTTTGTCCTGTTGTTCGTTGCGGTGTGTTTTGTAGTTGTCAGATTAGTGTTCTCTGTGTGATCAAGTGTTTGTTAGTAGATCTTTGAAGTGTTTTTTGATAAGTGTTTGAGAGACTGTTTGTTTGATTGATATATTTCTGTTCGTTTGTTTTCCTGCTGTTTTTTTGTTTTGTTTTTTTGTGACTGTTTCTTGCTGAGTAGTTTTCTCTTTGTGTGTGTTCTTGCTTGATTGGTTGTGCTTGTTTGTGTGAGTGAATTTTGTTGACTGGGAGTGAGTTTTTTGGGAAGTATGACAGAGAGAAAGAGAAAGCTCAATTTTACAGTTGGGGAAAAACAAATTCTTGCCCGGGCCATTAGCGAGTATGGGCGTTTCCCTCCGCGGCCCCAGACAGTGCCAACACCACCACCGGCCAGGAGGAGGGAGATTTTGGATATGATCACTGAGCAGGTCAATTCAGCGGGGCAGGGGGAGACACGGACCCGGTCTGGGATTGACAAAAAAAATCAATGACCTCCGGCGTTTGGTCAAACAGAAGCTGGCCAGAATGCATGCCCATGCCAGGGGCACAGGAGGGGGCCCACCATGCCGTATTAGGCTGACAGCGGAGGAGCGTGCGGTGGCCCTGACCTTTCATCGGCATGAAGTTGAGGGCCTGCCCGGCTTTGACTCAAGTCCGGAGCCCGTGGTGCCAGGTAAGTTTTTTTTTTAATATCAGGTGTGTAGCATGTGTGGGGGAGGGGGTGAAAGGGAATATGTGGCAAGTGTGTGGATCCTCCAACCTGTGAATGTTTTGTGTCATCCACAGATGTGCAGGAGGGTGCAGGGCCATCTGGCCTGACCGCACCAACCCCAGGACAGCAGCCTAATGAGGCCCCCCCAACAAGGCCAGAGTCCGCGGAGGAGGTTTAAGAGGAGGAGGAGAATCATGAGGAGGAGGAGAATCATGTGGAGGAGGAGTCCATGTCAGGCACTGGACGTTTGGTTTTTGAGGACTCTTCCCCTCTGGCTGGCAGCAGGCAGCCCTCCCTAAGGGGGAGCCCCCCCTCCTTTCCCAACATGGCTCCCCTCACAAGGGCCTCCCCTTCTCCCCGGCCACAAGCATCAGCTGGAGGCAGGATTTCATCCCAGAACACCAGGGGGGTGGCCGATCTCCTGCCCGCCACTCTGAGAAGGGACCAGTTCCTCCAGACCCGCCATCTGGGACAGGTCAGCCAGACATCGGTGCGGATGGAGGAGAGCCTGTCCTCCATCAAGGATACGCTGGGGAACCTGGACTCCCACTCCCGGGCTTTCACAACCTGCCTAAACGAACTGCAGACGACATCAGCAGGCATTGGGCAGGATGTGAGGGCCCTTACCCTGGCTATCCAGGCCAACACGGCAACACTTGGTGCTGCCCTGGACAGAATAGCCGTGGCCTTGGAGGGCAGGCCGCCAGGTGGGCAGAGATCAGGGGCTGCTCCTCCTTCCCCGGTTTTACCCCCTCCCCATGAGTCTTCCCTGAGAAGCCGGGGCCGTGGCCGGGGGCGCCCCAGGCGTGGCTCACGCAAAGGGCATTAAATTTGTTTTTTCCCCTTTTTTTTTTTGCTGGAAAAATTTTTGGCTTTTGCAGGTAATTTTTTTTTTGGGGTTGTGAATGCTGTTTGAATGTGGGGGGTGACATTCCTGCCGGAAAAGGGGGTCACCCTCAATTTTGGTGGAGTAGGGTTCCCCAGGACCAGGGAGAAGTGATCCCCAGGTCCGTGTGAATGGTGTATGAATGTACAGTGACATAATTGGAGCCTTGGCGTGGCGTTGCTGCTCACAAGTCCAGCATGGTGGACTGGTGCCAATCCAATTTGATGTGGATGTGGGGTGTGTGTGCTCTAGGGACCACAGTGGTGTGCATGCATGCATTCTCATTGTGCCATGATTAATGTGTGTTGGTTAACGTGCAAAGATGCCCAATGTGAGTTGTCTCCTGGCTGCTCTTCCCTCAGAAGACGGGGTAGCCTCGGTTAGTTAGGGGGGATTGTCTGGTTCAGGGGTCAGGTCATCACGTAGGGCAAATCTGCAGGCCCTTTCTTACTGCGAAGTTGTGCAGCATGCAACATGCACCGATGATCTGGCACACGAAGTTTGGGGAATACAAGAGGGTACCCCCAGACTTATCCAGGCATCGGAACGTGACTTTAGTAGGCCAAAGGTGCGCTCCACCACTGCTCGTGTTGTTGGGCATGTGCTTGATTGTATCTTTCCTCTCCTGGAGTTTGGGGGTTCGGATAGGAGTCATGAGATGGGGTCCCAGTGGAATGCAGAGTCACCTGTAAGGGAAAAAACAGGAGGGATGTTAGTCATGCATGTGGCCCTTGTAATGTGTGCATCATGGGAGTGGATTGTCATGCCTGACTCCCATGTCACTCACCAACCAGCCAGGTGTCCCCATACACGTTCTGATCGAATTCCATTCGGATGTGGCATTGATTGTATATGTAGCTGTCATGGCTGGACCCTGGGTGTTTGGCACGGACGTGCCATATGAGGCCTTTGGGCATCGACTATCACCTGTACATTGATGGAATGCCAAATGCTTCCGATTGCGGTACATGTGTCTCTGTCTCCTGGGGGGCTGGAGTGCCACATGTGTGCAATCAATGGCCCCCACAGTGCGTGGAAATCTGGCAATTCTGTAGAAATCTGTCATTGCCTTCAGTCGCAGCTCCTCAGTGGTGGGTTTGATTATTTCGTTGGCCATGCTTCTGAGGATTGCAGGGACAACCTGGTGCGCACACATCTGCTCATGGAGGATTGTGACATCCCAGCCACCACTCCACTTGTTCTTTGAAAAGAGCCACTGGCAAGGACATGGAGTGTTGCCATGACCTTGACCAGTGGCTGCACTGCATGTGAGCGGTGTGTTGGGCTGTGATGTCCTCCTGCAGGGTTGTGGTTAATTCCAGGATGACATGAGGGGTGAATCTGAAGATGCGAAACACCTCAGAATCACTCATGCCAAACAGGTCTATGCGGGTGCGGTATATCCTCTCCCGTGCCATCCTCCGTGCCATCCTCCGTGCCCTCATCCTTCTTTGTTCATCTAAAGTCAGTAGTATAGCTATGTGCGACGATGCCCCTGGCATGTTGGCATACAGATTTTTGTGCAACACGTGTGACTGCTGAGCTCCTCACTAACAGTGTTGCTTTATCTAACAAGTAGACTTTTTTTCTCTTTTTAGACCAGCTTTTATATGGTCTAATTTTAGACAGGACATTTTGCTGTTGCGCTCACTGCATAGCCTGCGCTGCCCCAACGTTCTTTTGTGGATCCCCGTAAGTCCCTCATTAGCATATTTGACTAGCAAATCAATGGTCTGTGTAGCGCACTTTTGCGCGGACGGATGCGCCAGTCTAACGAAATTACGCGGGACAAAAAAAAGTAGATTTTTTGCGTATCTCGTTCTGGGGATGCCGTGCATCGAAACGCACGCGCACATTTCGACTTACGCACGCGCATCTCCTGTTGCGCAGGCGTAATCGCTCTGTGAATCTGGGCCAGTGTTTGCAAGGATGGGTTTTCTAGTCTTTCTATAGACTGGGGGGGCACCCCATAATGTTTTTTTTCTATTGCCAGCAATTGTATTGTATTGCCGGCAATTTAAAAGTAATTTCATGCATTTTTTTTCTTTAGAAATGTAATTTATGCTGCAGCATATTCTATACATGCGGCAGAAGTGCCACTTTACAGGCAAACTAAGGGGACCCCCCAGGCACTATATTTAAAGGAAAAAATATATAAAGAGATGGAGCTCCATCTCTTTATATATATTTTCACTTATCCTGCTAATAACAGTTGGTGTCTAGCAGCAACCTTAAATATTTAATCACACAGTTATTCATTGTTAGTAGCGCAGAAGTACCTTCCATTTATATTTAAAGGAATTTTTTAGTTTTATTGTTTCACTTTTTTTTCAGAGGGTTTACTTCATCTTTAATAGATAGTGTAGAATGGCAGTTGGTTGAGATGAGCCATGAAATCAAGGACTGTCAGGTGGCAGTAACAGGGTGAAACTAAATCAGAGAGGGGCACAGAGGGGCCTTTCTGGTGTATAAATAATAGCAATAGCAGGCATCTTATGGTGTTTGTATTTTAGCAAGACTTTTAAACATGTAAAAAAGGAGCACAGGTTCACTAAAATAAGACCACCCAATATACTTCAAGTAGCAGTGATGAAATAGAACCTCTCCTCATGCTGCTTGACAGTTTGGGTTTCAGCTGAAGCTAACAAGATCCCTTCCACCTCTGATGCCTCAGAACTGTTATACAACGCTTTGAATTCACTTAGATATTTTTATGCAATATGGGTGGCTTTCCGCCAAACCTTGCAAACGCTACAAATGATGCTGTTATCACTTCATTTACTTCAAATATATTTACTGCCTGGAAAGTTGATACAAACCCTGCGATTTCTCTGTCTTCAGCAATGCTGATCACAGTTCCATCTGGTGACAAGTCCAGGGCAGGGTGTGCAGTATCCCTCCAGTAAGTGAAATCTAGTACCTGCATAAAAAAAAAGACTTTAGCATTCTGAACTAAATTTTCTTCACGCTTTTCTTATCAAGAATGGTAGCAATTGAAATTGGTAGGGTCACAACTAAATAATTGACTTCTCATTTGCTCCATGGCCATAAAAATAAAATTATGAGTGACAATAAAGCACTTAGGAAACCATTTTGTTTACTTATCAGTTTAGACCGTATGGCACACTTTTTTCTTCTCCCAAAATAAAATAAGCCAGCACTTTGAAAATCCTTAAAGCTCTTTGACAGATAGAGTATGTAAAGCAATAAAGGAACTAATATATTTCATGAATTTACAGGTCCTCTTTTTGAAAGTACAATGGGCCAGATTCAGGTACACTTAAATTTGCGCAGCGTAATCAAAATACTCTACGCTGCCGTATTTTACCAGGCTCTACATCGAATTCTGGTAGATTTTTGCCCGTACGATACGGCGGCGTAGTCTATTTCTCGCCGCGTAATCGAAATACACGATTAGGGGGCGTGAAGTATTTAAATTAGGCGTGTCCCCGCGGCGATCGAACTGCGCATGCTCCGTTCAGAAATTTCCCGCTGTGCATTGCGCGAAATCACGTCGTTACGTCATTTTTTGTTTGAGTAGCGTCGTTTACGGACATTCCTATTCCCGGACGACTTACGTAAAAAATAATAAAAGACGTCGGAAAACATTGAAATTCGACGTGGGGAACGACGGCCATACTTAACATGGGTGCTTACTAATATCTAGCAGCAAAAAGCTGGTATAGTGTTACGCAAAAAAAAGATGACTAAAGATGCCGTAAGAGATTGCGATTGAAGATCGTAATTTCGGGGATCGCCGCGGCAAAAGCTCATTAGCATACCCCACGCGCGGAAAACGACAGGGAAGTCCACCCAGTGGCCGCAATTTTTATTGCAGCGTAAGATCCGAAGGCGTACGAACACGTAATCCAGTCGAATTGAAGCCCGCAGCCATTCATGGTTTGAGGTTTCAGACTAGCTAAAAAACGCACGTAATTTGAAATTACTCCAGTATAACACCAGTTAGACAGGAGTTACGGCTCTCTGAATCTGGCCCAATGTATTTTCCACTTTGTTCCTTTTTTGTTGGGCATGATCTACCTGCAGTTAAGGAGCTTCAGGGATTTCTGAAGTGCTGGCTCTTTTAGTTTTGAACCTTTGCAGTGCCACCGCTTGCCAAGTACCTGGTTACCATTCTGGCTTTGGAGGTACATGTGTGGGATGGACTTTGTGTGTAACGTCCTGCTCTTCAGGACTCAAAATTACAAGGCATTCCCAGGCCAACTAGGAGAAACTTAATTTCCTTACTTTCCATTTCTAGCACCAGGTATTACTGACAATTGCACACTTTATCACCGTCCCGTCCCTCCCCCTTCTCATGCAAGAGTGAAACATTCTGACCAATGTCTACTTAGGTCCAGACCGTTGTGAAGGCATGTGGGCGTACCCTATATTCCTTCATACCTGGAATTATCTTGATTTTTAAGGAGTGTTGGTAAAAATCAAAGCAGAGTGAAAGTAGTGCTAAATGTAAATATAGGAATCAGTGGTTTTTAGAATTTTTAATTCTGATTAAAAAAACGAATTCTTGTTTTGTGAAAACTCTGGTCAAGCTTCCTATCCGCAATTTGGCCCAACCACTAATAATTAGCCTTCACAGAAGGCAGTAGGGCTTCATTCCACCAGAGGGATCACTCCACTCATAGTCAAGGCCAATATTTTGGCTGGACTAAAACCATGGCATGGTAGTTCACTAGTTTTAATCACAATACATCAATATATAAATGAGAAGCGTATTGCATAAATGTTGCATTATCTCAGTAACACTTGTGGGCATGTACATGCATCCACTCTGTGTGTATCTTTATCTCAATTGACAAAGACCAGTTTTTTATACATGTATATTTTTTAAGCTATCCAAAATATTGTGAGAATGCAGAAAGAAAGACTTTTACTGTACACTAATGATTGATGAAACCATTAGGTACAACACAGTAGATTTTTTGCAAAATGGTGCCATTTTGGAAAATGCGTTGGAGCCAATTGGGAAAGGTGCAATGGCATTTAAATGTCTCCTGATGGTTAGGAAAGCTTATTTTAACTATCATGGGTCAACCTCCTTTGTTATTCATATTATTCTATGTTTTTTCACAGTATGATAAAAACAGCTAAATAAATAGTAACATAAAAATATACATAAAGTGACAGTACACAACTTAAGACCCACTGCATACAAAAGGAGCATACAAAAGGAACATAAACAAAGAACATTAAATAACAAAGTAAATTACCGTATATGCTCCCCAGCCATAGATCCCCCAGCCAGCAAACCGGAGAAATGACCGTTTAACATGGGAGTCTATGGAAGGGGTGCCCGACTTTGAAAAATTGGTGCTCCACGGCCGTAGTTTCCCCGGACAAAAAACTTTTCACACTTATACAGGAAGAGTGGGGCTATATGTGTGCCAGGTTTGGCATCCAGGTGACCTACGACCAGCCAGTACCGGGTCCCCAATTCTGGGAGATCAAAAAGGAGACTTGAGTATAAGCCGAGGGGGGCATTTTCAGCACACAAAAAATGTGCTGAAAAACTCGACTTATACTAGTATACAGCTTATACTCAAGTAATATCGGTAGTGGAACTTTTACATTTTTAAGTTAATTTCACCTATGCTGCAGCTCAACAAGCAAAACAGAGTTTCTGCTTTGATGAAATTTCACTTGAAATTTCACTGCCAGCAGTTTTACTATAACTGGCTAAAAGCATATAACAGTGTAAATAAGTGTAGATGAAGTACTTACCTTTGGTGGATATGAGAGCTGCCTCGCTCTGCTCGCTGCTTCCGAATGCATTGGCAGCTTTTACATAGAAGAAATAGTTCTCTCCTGGTTGCAGTGAAACTCTCAGCTGCTGATCCTTAATACCAGAAACAGACCTGGAAAATATAACCAAACCAGAAAGTGGCACGCTTACTAGAGAGAACATCTATTCAGGCCCCTAACTCATGACTAAGAAAAAACTACTTATTAGGATATGTACTGGGTTGATTTACTAACGGCAAAAAGACTGCACTTTGAAAGTGCAGTCTTTTTGTCACACTTTTGTCACACCGTACTTTTTGTCACACCGTATTTGCGCAGCGGTCTTACAAGGCGCACTTTTTTTGGAAAAAAATCACTTTTTTTAATTAAAAAATAAGACAACAATAAATTTCGCCCAATTTTTTTATATAATGCGAAAGATAATGTTACGCCGAGTAAAATGATACCCAACATGTCACGCTTAAAAATTGCGCCCGCTCGTGGCATGGCGTCAAACTTTTACGCTTAAAAATCTCGATAGGTACGTTAAAAAAATTCTATAGGTTGCATCTTTTGAGCTACAGAGTAGGTCTAGGGCTAGAATTATTGCTCTCGCTCTAACGATCGCGATGATACCTCACTTGTGTAGTTTGAAAACACCGTTTTCATATGCGGGCGCTACTCCCATTTGCGTTCGCTTCTGTGCGCGAGCTCGTCGGGACGGGGCGCTTTAAAAAAAAATTTTTTTGTTTTCTTATTTATTTTTATTTATTTTATTATTTTTTGCACTGAAAAAATAAAATGAAAAATTTGCAGCAATTTAGAAATTGGATGAAAGGTTTAGCACTGAGAAACACTTTTTGGAAGATAAAATAATGCATAATATATACAACTATATAGATCAGACCAAAATGAGGGACAACTGAGAAGGAAAGAGGGACAGAGGGACATTGATCCAAATCAGGGACAGTCCCTCGAAATCAGGGACAGTTGGGAGCTATGTGCTAGGGAAGGAGAGTAAATTAAAGGACACATAATAAAGTTGACCTTCAACCTTACATTTTGGATCAGGATATAAAATTTTTTAGATTTATACAAATATCAGGGAAGAAACAGTCAGTTTTTTTTTTTTTTTTTATAATATTTGATGACTTATATTTTCTACATAATGGGGGCCAATCAAAGCTGTTTGGCTGATCTCTCTCCTGAATAAATCTTAGAAAGGTGGTTGGTGAATGGTTGGATTGTTGGATATTTGAAGCCTATGACAAGCAGCAAGTATTACCTGAGCCCCTCTCCCCTCGGAGGAGTACTGCTTGCACCACTCCAAAGTGAAGGTGTCTGTGGATTCTGGATGAGCAGTGTTTCCATCTGATTACAGCAGTGTTCCAGGACACTGTGCACTCCTCTGCTTTAATCATCGGGGTAGAAGGAGCTGCCAAAGGAACGAAGAGCTGTTCAGCAACTTGGTCTACGGTTCTTGCCACAAAAAACTCCATTTACATTCATATAAAACTCAATAGACAACTAAACCAAAACTAGCAATTAACAGAAATTGTAAAACACCAAATGCTAATGCTACCCAGGAACATGATATTCAAAAAATTTGCATCACTGTTTTTTTTTTTTAAGTAACTTAATTTGTAAAAGAAAGTTGTGTCATTGCTTTCCAGATCTGTCTCTTCCTTTGTTAAAAGCGATCACATTATGGCAGTAGGTGGAACAGAAGCTGGAAGCTGTGCAATAAGCTGGTTTCATATATGTGCCAACATGCAGTCAACTAGAAGTCTGCATGTCCTGGGTGACAACCGGGCATATGCCTGGTGGGCCGCGGCGGCCCATGGGCCGCAAACGGCCCACGGCGGTCCTCGGACCGGTCGCGGCCCGCCAACGGCCCTTGGCAGCCCCGGCCCATGATTGGCCCTCGGTGGGCCGCATGTCATGTCTCTCCAAAGGGGTTGCAGGTCGAGAGGTGACGCCCAGTTTTTGCTAATAGCAGAGATTCCCCCCCACCCCGCCATCAACACAGCGCCAGATAGAGGGCTCCAGATAAAGAGAGATGAGCTGTGCGTATCACAGCCAGCTCTGACATTTCTCTCCCCTCCCTTTCTCCCCCTCCCCTTGCTGCCAGCAGGACCAGTTAGAGGAGAGGAGCTGCTCTACTCCTCCCCCTCCTCATCATCCTCTCTCTCCTGTCTGTGTTCTTTCTTTCTATCTTTATCTATCTTCCTTTCTATCTATCTTCCTTGCCTTCTTTCTTTCTATCTTTATCTTTCCTTTATCTTTATCTTCCTTCCTTTCTTTTCTTCTTCTCTCTTTCATTCTTCTCTTTTTCATTTTTTCTTTCTTTCTTTCTTTCTTTCTTTCTTTCTTTCTTTCTTTCTTTCTTTCTTTATCTATCTTCCCTCCTTTCTATCTATATATATCTTCTTTCCTTCCCTTCTTTCTTTCTATCTGTATCTATCTATCTATCTATCTATCTATCTATCTATCTATCTATCTATCTATCTATCTATCTATCTATCTCTATCTATCTTCCTACCCTTCTTTCTTTCTATCTTTATATATCTTTATCTATCTTCCTTTCCTTTTCTTTCTATCTTTATCTATCTTTCTTTATCTTCCTACCTTCCTTCCCTTCTTTCTTTCTTTCTTTATCTATATTCCTTGCTTCCCTTCTTTCTTGCTATCTTTATCTATCTTCCTTCTTTTCCTTCTTTCTTTCTATCTTTATCTATCTATCAGTTTACTATGACTGGCTAAAAGCATATAACAGTGTTAATAAGTGTAGATGAAGTACTTACCTTTGGTGGATATGAGAGCTGCCTCGCTCTGCTCGCTGCTTCCGAATGCATTGGCAGCTTTTACATAGAAGAAATAGTTCTCTCCTGGTTGCAGTGAAACTCTCAGCTGCTGATCCTTAATACCAGAAACAGACTTCTTTCTTTCTTTCTTTCTTTCTTTCTCTATCTTCCTTCTTCCCCATTTTCTTTCTTCCTTTCTTTCTTCATCCATCTTCCTTCCTTCCTATCTATCTATTTTTCTTTCTTTATCTATCTTTATCTATGTATCTTCCTTCCCTTCTTTCTTTCTATCTTTATCTGTCTTTCTTTATCTATTTATCTATCAAGCTTCTTTTTCCTTCTTTCTTTCTATCTTTATATATCTATCGTTCTCTTATCTTTATTATATCTCTATCTTCTCCTTTCCCTCTATCTTTATCTATTTTTTTTGCTCTATCTATCTATCTATCTATCTATCTATCTATCTATCTATCTATCTATCTATCTATCTATCTATCTATCTATCTATCTATCTATCTATCTATCTATCTATCTATCTATCTATCTATCTATCTATCTCTCTATCTCTCTATCCACCTTCCTTTCTTTCTATATCTATCTTTCTTTCTATATCTATCTTTCTTTCTATATATTTTTCTTTTCTCTCTCTCTGTCTGTCCTATCAATATTTCTTTTATCTCACCCCACATCCCATCATTAACCCCCGCAGCGCCCCCCCCCCCCCCCCCGGCCTCCGGGCTGCTCAGTCTAAAATGCCCAGGCCTATTTTTTGTCCCAGTCCGGGCCTGGTGACAACACTGCTCCTGCAGAGGTGCAGGCTCCTTCTAGAAAGGAGACAATGTACTGGCAGGATCAACAGAGCAAAACCAAGTGAAAAAGTTTGCAGAAACGTAATTTGTAAAAGAAAGTTGTGTCCATGCATTGCTTTCCAGCCCTGTTTCTTCCTTTTGTTAAAAGCGATCCACATTATGGCAGTAGATGGAACAGAAGCGGATGGAAGCTGTGCCTGCTGTTTCATATATGTGCCACCTGCAGAAACTACCAGGCAGGTGACACAATGTACTGAGACAGTATCAAAACAGGATCAAAACCGAGGGAAAAAGTTTTCAGAAGTTAAAAAACACTGACCTTCCACACAATCAACAGAGATTAAGCTACCAGGCATTTTTTTGGTGTTTTACGCACACCGATGTTCCGCTAATTGCACTTTGTGATGCCAATTAGTAAAGTCTTCCAATAAATACAAAGATAATTCATTCTAGAGATGAGAACCAGGAAGTTCACCTTACTACAGTGTATAGGGTGTCACAGGAAGTGAGGGGAAATCTCCCCAACAGCAACAAAAATCTGGTAGAGAATCAAACTCTTCTTCCCACTTCCAAAGCCTGGGAGGAAAAATATAGGAAAGTGTTTTTTTTCTAGATATGGTAGAATCTTCTTCTGATCACCTGTAACTCTGTTCTGGTATTACAGTCTTTTGAACTCAATTCCTATTGCCCGCACACAGGGCAGGACTTAGGGTGGTGGGAGCCCAGGGGCCTCCTGGAGCGAGGGGGGGACCATAGTCGTTGAGCGGGGGGGGGTGCGCATTAAAGTTGTTGAGCGGGGGGGGGGGGGCGAATTGAGGTTAGTTGTTGTTAAGCGGGGGGGGCATTAAAGTTGTTGAGCGGGGGGGCATTAAAGTTGTTGAGCGGGGGGGGCGCATTAAAGTTGCTGAGCGGGGGAGTGACTCTCATCTGTGCACGGAATCTGTTGGCTCTCTTCCCTTCAGCAGACATCCCCACACCGCTCTGGTTCCTCCTGGGGGGAGGTTTTGCAGTTGTTGAGCTGGGGGGGCCTCTCACCTGTGCCGACAGCTAGGGCCACAGACTGTCATTAGCCTGGCTGTCAGCTTTCTTCCCTTCAGCAGCCACAGTCCTCCACACACCGCTCCGGTTCCTCTTGCTTCCGTGCTGCCTCCTATTGCAGTGCGGGAAAATTAACCCTTTCGCGGGACTGCGGGAAGAAGCGGTGAAGTCCCGCTGAATTTGTGCGCACAGGGCCGCCATCAGGAATTTTGGGGCCCCTTACACAGCTTAAGGCATTGGCCCCCTGGAGCAGAAAACCGGGGGGTGCTGCCGCCTGAAACTGAGAATCGTGGGGGGGGCTGCCGCAAATTTACAAAAAAAGAAGAAATAAAGATTTTTTATATATATATATATATATATATATTATATATATATAAATATATTTATATATATATATATAAATAAAGGGGGGTAGCCATCCGGGGCCCTGGGGACCTCTGGGCCCTTTAATAAAAATAAACCTCTGGGCCCTTTAATAAAGAATAAATAAAAAAAATAAACATTTATAAAAAATATAAAGAAAATGTAATTTTTTTTATAAAAAAAGGGGGGAGCCCTGGAGACCTCTGGGCCCTTTAATAATAATTTTATATATATATATATATATATATATATATATAAAAACATATTTTTTTTTATAAAAAAATAAATAAAAAAAAGTGGGGGTTGCTGTCCGGGCCCCTGGGGACCTCCAGACCCCTAAAAAAAATAAAAAAAATAAACATTTATAAAAAATACATAAAAAGGGGAGGTTGCCATTTGGGGGCCCTGGGGACCTCTGGGCCTTTTAATAAAAAATAAAAAAATATAAACAAAAATAAAAAAATAAACATCTATAAAAAAATTAAAAAGGGGGGGGGGGTTGCCACATGGGGCCCTGGGGACCTCTGAGCCCCTTAATAATAATAATAATAATAATAAATAAATATATATATATATATATATATATATATATAGAGAGAGAGAGAGAGAGAGAGAGAGAGAGAGAGAGAGAAAAAAAGACAATGGTAAGTCCGGCCCTGTCCGCACATGAGAGCTTCTCCCCATTTCAGAACTTCTCTTCAGAACTAGAGCAACTTGAAGTTCACTTCTAGCGCACAATATATTTGCCTTTAGTAAATCAACCTCCCTGTTTTTAGAATAAAGAGATAGAGAGCTCTATATCTCCACCAATACAGTCCATGGAGTATTGGCTCATCAGCTAGGTTCTTGTCACCCCCACAAGGCTGCAAAGCAGTAATGTGTGAAGCCTCGTACACAAGCTTGGTTTTCTCGGCAAGAACCAGCAAGAAAACTGTGAGTAAACCGAGCGTGTGTACGAGGCTTTCAGGGTTTCTCGTCTGGAAATCTGGCTAGAATCTCAACGAGAAAAATAGAGATCCTGCTCTCTATTTTCTCATTGAGATTCTTGTCGGCCTGTTTCCCGATGAGAAACCTGAGAGTGTGTATACTTGCCTGTCACCGTGGAAACCCATGAATGCTCGAAATGACTTTAACGCATGTGCAGTAGCTTCCATGGCATAGGTGGGGTGAAGCAAGATGGCGGCGATGGCATCGAAATGTGATAAGCGCCTGCTCGTCGTACGCGATGACGTCACCGCGTTCTTGCCTTTCAAAAGAACCGCGGTTCTTTTGAAAGGACTGTATGTACACTTGGGCCACAAGAGATTCTTGCCTGTGAGTACGAGGCCTTAGTGCAGTGGTTCTCAACCTGGGGGTCAAATGATGATTTGCCAGGGGTCACCAAATCCTGGGCTGTTTCTGGCTCTCCCAGCATTTTTGCGGCCGCCCAGCAGGGCTGTCCCTGGAGCCTGCGGCCACCCACTCAGCCTCTTCGGAGCCCCCCATTCATTTCACGGCATGGCTGGGGGCGGAGGCTAGAGGTCAGCTGACTGGTGAGGAATGTGAAGTGGGAGGGGCTGGAGGAGACCCTATCTCCTGATTTCCACATAGGAAATCAGGAGATCATGTCACTGCTATGAGACACCATAAAGTCGGAGACACAGTGAGTAACACTACTTGTGATTATAGTTGCCAATTCAAAGTCCCCACTACAGTTCTCAGATCAGCAGATGACCTTGATCAAAAGTTGGCTGATCAGAACTCCCCCCAGCATTTCCACTGATCCCTAATCCCCAACAACAGTGCAACTCATCCCATTCCCCCCACTAATGAGTAAGAGAAGGAATAAAAACAGAGAATACGTGGAAGGGAGAGAAAAAAGGGGGAGAAACAAAGAAAAAGGGGAAGAGAAAGAACAAGTTAGACGGATGAGAAAAATAAATAAAAAAGACATTAGGATAGAGAGAGATAAAGGGGAAAGAAAGGAGAACAAAGAGAGTGGTACATCCTAAAATGTACCATACGGGGGTTCAATACTGTTTGAGTGGAAGGGACTTGGGTGGTAACAACCTACGCTACAAAAATTATTTTACTGTTAGGGGTCCCCACAACTTGAGAAATTTTATCAAGGGGTCACAGCACTAGAAAGGTTGAGAACCACTACCTTAGTGTCTTGTAAGACCCCTTTCACACTGAAGCATCGCTAAAAAAGCGATAAAGCGTTGGTCGATTTTGTTGTGCTTTAGTTACACTTTTGCGGCACTTTTCGGGCACTAGCAGGCCAGTATTTTAACCTGTCTGGCGGTATAATTATGTCAGATTTTTGAAGCTCAAAGCGGTACAATGTTTTGCATGGAAATTTGGCGGTTTTCTTTATTGTAGGCATGTAATTCTTAGAAATAACTCACTTAAATCTGTGTAAACAAGTCTAGTAGACTTGATAAAGTTTGAAACACAAAATCATAAATATAACATAATAAATAACTATAAATAATTATAACAAATAATAATATAATAATAATAATAATAAAAATTGTATTCAATAAACACAGAAATTTGCCCAGTCGCAGAATTGTCGCTGTCGTCACTTTAAGTGACTGATGACAAATTTCCCCACAAATCGCTAACGCTCAACTCTGCAAGTTTCCAGGCAGAAAGAACAGTATTTACAGTATAACATAAAAGTGCATGCAGGACACTGGACAAAGCATTAGGGATAAAGGGGAGGTGAAATGATTTCATACAGTAATGTAATCTTACAGATTACAGTGTGTTATGTATTTTTAACTTTTTTTATTTGCCGCCGGGCTCCGCTTACATGCGTCATGACGCTCGCAGGTAATGGAGGCCGGTGATGAATCGAGCGGAGTACACAGCTCGCGGACACAGGGGGGAGATATTGCAGGATCCTGGGAACAAGGTAAATAACTTTTCCAAGGATAATGCGATGCAATCCCGAGTTTGGCTCAGGGTTACCGTTTTTGGTAGATCACCCGAGCCACACTCAGGATTACCACCAGGGAGGTAAAGGACACGTGACAACATGACCTTAAAAAAAAAAAAAAAAAGTCCAGTTTTACTCTTTAACCACTTTAGCCCCGGACCATATTGCTGTCCAAAGACCAGAGCACTTTTTGTCATTCGGCACTACGTTGCTTTAACTGACAATTGCGCGGTCATGCGACGTGGCTCCCAAACAAAATTGGCGTCCTTTTTTTCCCACAAATAGAGCTTTCTTTTGGTGGTATTTGATCATCTCTGCGGTTTTTATTTTTTGCGCTATAAACAAAAATAGAGCGACTATTTTGAAAAAAATGCAATATTTTTTACATTTTGCTATAATAAATATCCCCAAAAAAGATTTAAAAAAACATTATTTTTCCTCAGTTTAGGCCGATACGTATTCTTCTACATATTTTTCGTTAAAAAAAATCGCAATTAGCGTTTATTGATTGGTTTGCGCAAAATTTATAGCGTTTACAAAAAAGGGGGTAGTTTTATGGGCATTTTTATTAATATTTTTTTTTTACTAGTAATGGCGGCGATCAGCGTTTTTTTTCGGTACTGCGATATTATGGCGGACACATCGCACACTTTTGACACATTTTTGGGACCATTGGCATTTTTATAGCGATCAATGCCATTGGCAGTGAAGGGGTTAACACTAGGGGGCGGGGAAGGTGTTAAGTGTGTTCCTATTTGTGTTCTTACTGTGTGGGGGGGGTGGACTCACTAGGGGGAATCATTGATCTTCCGTTCATACATTGTATGAACGGAAGATCAGCGTTTCCCCCGCTGACAGGAACGAGAGCTGTGTGTTTACACGCACAGCTCCCGTTCCCCGCTCTGTAACGAACGAGACTCGAGGGCGAGCGGGGGGCGCGCGCGCGGGCCGCCAGCGGCGCGCACGCGCCCCCTAGTGGCCGGGAAAGTCCCGACGTAGAGCTACGGGCTCTCGCGTAGGAGTGCCGACCTGCCGCCGTATAACTGCGGCGGCTGGTCGGCAAGTGGTTAAAGGATCACTAGATAAAACAAATGTTTTTTTTTTTTAAATAACAAACATGTTATACTTACCTCCACTGTGCAGCTTATTTTGCACAGAGTGGCCCCGAACCTGGTCTTCTGGGGTCTCTCTGCGGCTGTCTCGGCTCCCCCCCCCGCAAGAACTCAACACCTTCCTGCGAGCGTGCTCGCATGGTGTTGAGTTCTTGTGGGCGCGCTCCCGTGATACAGCCGGCGGCCATAGCCGCTCACTATATCACTCGTCCCTGCCCCATCATTGGATGTGATTGACAGCAGCGCGAGCCAATGGCTGCACTGCTTTCAATCAATCCAGTGTAACCAATCAACGGCCAGGCTGAGCGGCGAAGAGGATGTCAGGGGCAAGCACCGGACTTTCGAGGGGTCAGGTAAGTAAAACAGGGGGCTGGGGGGGACCGGTATTGTCGGATGTTTTAACTTACAACCCCTTTAAGGTGCTTTGGAAGTGCTGCCTATTCATTTCAATGGGCAGAGGCATTTTGGGAGCGCTATTTAAAGCGTTCCCAACCCGCCCCAAAGATGCTGCTTGCAGGACTTTTTCTAACGTCCTGCAAGCGCACAGCCCAAGTGTGAAAGCACACATTACAATGAATGGGAGACAGTTTTCAGGGGCTATTTCTAGCGATAAAACGCCTGAAAACTGCCTCAGTGTGAAAGGGGTCTCACTATCAGATGCTGATGAATTTTAACCAATGAATTTGAACAGGACCATAGCTGGACTGCAGCATTTTTTAAGTTTCTGTGACTCTATGATTTTACCACACTGACAATGTTTCCTGAGTAAAATTAGCAGTGTTATCCATGGTTTGTCTTTACTACATCACCAGTCAACAAAACAGTTACAGAAACAAGAGTGTAATAGTAACATCATGTGTTATGGTATAGATACTGTCACCAAAGGCCAGGAATCACGCCAAGGAATTATATAACGCCAGGGCTTTTTTTCTGGGGGAACTTGGTGGAACTCAGTTCCACCACCTTTGGCTCAGACCCTTTGGTGCCCGCTCACCACAATCACTTGTGAACACAGAAGTCTGGTTTCTGTGTTTACAAGTGACTGCTTTGTAACCCCCTGAACTCTGCACACTGTATGTAATGCAATTCTGGTATTTAATGCCCCTTTAAGACCCTTCTACTGTTTGTGAAATCTGAATGGGGTCATGGTTCCTGCACCTATTTTCTGAGAAAAAAAGCTCTGTATAACGCTCACAAAAGCTTTTGGAAATGAGGAAAGACCCCGGGACAGATAACATTGCAGCTTGAAGTCTGAAATTCATCTTGCTGTAAATGCTCGGAGGAATTTGTGTCTGCTGGCCAAACAGAGGTGCTAAGCTTTCATACTCCCCATTGCAGTATCTGATAAACAAAAGTATCGGATGTTAGCCAACAATCAGGGAGACTTTTGTTTTTTCATTGTTCTGCCAAAAGTTCCTGTCAGACGTTTTGTATTTCTTGGATCAAAGGATGAAAAAAATAATAGAGCTCAGTGCTCAAATGCGTTATCATTTTGAATGGCACACCCAAAACTTTGTGTTAACAAACACCGCAGTGCACATAGGGCACCATCTGTGTGTTGTGGGCTGTTAGAAAAAGTGGTTCTTGCCCAGTTATAGATGCATTATGCCACACTGGCAGTCTATGTAAAATGAATAGCCCCCTTAGCACAAAGCATGCTTGCATGCAGCATACCACATGGTAAAATGCATGCGGCAAATGGCTGCAATAGTGAGAAAAGGCTCTTAAAAGGGTTGCAACCACTTTAGTTTTTTAAATATTTTTCCAATGTAGATTTGGTTGTGATGAAGTTGTGCAATTTTTTTTTTTAGGGCAAACTATAATGTTACGGTCACTTTTAGCTAAAGTTAAAGAAAAAACCTTTATCTTTTACTATTTTCGTAAATTATTCATTATATAAAAATGTAATTTGGTTTACATACATGGCACTGGTGTCAAAGGTCAAAAAGTGGGCTTTAATACCGAGGCGCAGCACTGACTGCACGTTCACTGCGGGCTCCCAGCACACTGACAACTTTTAGTCATGGTTTCTGTGACAGGAGTGACTTTGGGTCAGGGATTTGTACGTCTCAGCTTGCCCTGGAGAGTTCTGGAGGCTCTTTGTCTAGCTTACTTATCCCCTCTTATGTGTACATCACCCTGTGTATCTAATAGGGGCACAGGGTGAATGAGAACCCCAGTCTGATCTGTGCTGTATATATGTATATATTATATCATGTTGTTGTGTACTATTTGCTGTGATGGTTTGGGGTGTTACTGTATTCTATTGTCTATTTTGGCTGTCTGCCTCAACTATTATGGGATGTGTAAAGCCATGTACACATGGCCCAGAATCTGTTTAGGAAGAAAACATTGTTTTTCCTGATGAGATTCTTGGCAAGATTCTCTTGCCGGCCGAGTGTACACACGGGCCATTTAAAAGACCGCCGTTCTTTGGAATGGCACGAATGTGGTGACGTCATCGACTACGACGAGCATGTGCTTGTCACATTCGATGCAATCGCTGCCATCTTGCTTCACCCTACCTATGCCTTGGAAGCTACCGCGCATGCGTCAAAGTCATTTCGAGCATGCACGGGTTTCCATGGAGAGGTAAGTATACACACTCTCGGGTTTCTCGGCAGGAAAATACTGCAAAGAATCTCACGCGAGAAAATAGAGAACAGGTTTTCTATTTTTTTTGTCTAGATTCTGGGCAGTTTTCTTGACGAGAAACCTCAAAGCCTCGTACACAGGCACGGTTTACTCATCAAGAAAGCTCTGCCAGCAGTTTTCTTGCTGGTTCTTGCCGCAAAAACCATGCGTGTGTACGAGCCTTAAGTGTCTTGCTGTGAGAAAAGAGGGAGGGGGGATTCCTCCATCAGCCCTCCTGCTGATAAGACTGTTTACTGATGAGAAGTTCAAACACACCTGACCTGTTTGTCCATTGTCATTGGACAGTTTAACCCGCGATGTTTTCCAAGGGTGGGGGGGAAGTGTTTTGAAGTGAGGGATCTGTATAACATGTAATTGAATAAAGGAGTCTGCTGGTTTTTACCCTACACTGAGGTGTTGTCTGGTAAATGGGGGGGGGCTGGAGAGTCTTGGATGGTGCTGGTTCTGGACAGAAGATTGACGGCGGACCAAGTTTTGTTTGAGGACAAGAGTTCATCACAGCTTCTAATTGGTAACCTGCCGAACGGGCTCCCGATTATGTGACCACTGTAAGAGCCAATTAAAGTGGTCCCATGACAGAGAAGCTGCATCCCCTCCTGGGCATTAAAGCCCACTGAAAGGCCCACCAGGAGGCAAGGTGCAATTATACATTATGACTTACTAAACAATCTCAGTTAAAAGACAAATCTGCTTTAAAGCCTTTCTTTACTCTATAAGCAGAACTGGATTTGCCCAAGCAGCGCTTTTTGTTCTTCACCACCTTGTTACAAATTATGCCATTACAATTAGAGGAAGAAGTCTGCTAAGTGATATCTACTAGGTCACTGATATCTGGAGTATTCACATTCTTACTTGGAGGCTACTTATAGTATGATGACCAATTAATAACCCATTTATGGTCTACAGGGATAAGTTCAATATCTAAATATTTCCAATCAGGTCGGCATGTCCGTTTTTCAGGCCAACCTGATTGGAAGCTCCATGTAGGTCTATGGGCAGGCTGATGTAAATGGACTTCCTTTCACCTACCTCTGAGTCTGTCCAGGTCCGGAAAAAAGAACAGAAAAGGATCGGATTCTTTTCAGTTTTTCCAGACCTAAACGTGATGGATTGGAAGTTTCCTGATGTAAATGGACACGAGACCATTTCCATCGCTCTGCCTGTAAAGCCATCACCAGTCCTCCCATGTTCACCGGACACAAAGGATATTAGAAAACTGATATCTGTCTTGTTCAGCTCGGAATCAGCAAGAGTTCTGCTCATAGATCGGAGAAACTGATCCATGGGAAAGAAGCTCTAAGGCCCATTCATCATGATATGCGAATGTGGAGGTTCCCATGCAGGTTTCCTCAACTCTAGAAACTGCATATGACCTGAAATGGTGTGATGTGGTGCCATTCATTCACCTCGCCAACAGAGGTGCACTGCACAGCAGTGCAATGCATTAATGCATTGTGTGCTGTCAAAAAAGGTGCAGGTCTGCTTTATGGGCCACTAAGGTGTGTGCCAGCTTATTTATTTTGAATAGGCTGCTTAAGGCTAGGTTCACACTATTGGAAATTGGATGCGGTATCACCGCATCCAATTCGCAATAGTAGGAGATTATGAATTGCTCTCTATGGACCCGGTTCACATACCTCCAATGTGGCTCCAGTGTGAATTTTGGTCCATTTCAGGTCCGAATTCAGCCTAAAATTTGTGCTGAAATCGGACCTGAAACAGTGAACCAGGATGCCCTGGACCCCTGCTATGAGCCGCATCGGCATGCAGTGTAAACCAAACCTAGGGCAGTGAAAATAAACATGTCAAATAAATGTGTGTGCTTTATTGCACCACACCTCAGTGTGAACCTAGCCTAACTTCCGGCTAGAAAACATAAATATAAAATAATCATATACAACATTTCATATTAAGGAGATTAAAAATGAATACATATTAATCATTCTAAATATTAATATTAAGTGTAACGCCCCTATACTTCCAAGTACGGATGCTATTGAAATTTAGTGGGAAAGACCAGAGTGTAAACTTACTCTGATCTCAATTGTGATTGTTTAGGGCTCTCTGTTTCAGCTCGGCTGTGCTGTGGGCTCATTCTGCTGTGCCTGGGGTGTTGTTCAACTCTGGGACAGCAGGTGGCAGCAGTGAAAGCTGAGTTTGGGTGCTCTCTTCAAGCAGCCAATCGGGAGGCCTGGGCCTCGCTGGGCATGCTGGGAGAGGGTACTTATGGAGCAGACGCCATTTTGTGAGGTCTTCCGTCTTTCGCATCTCTTCTGGTTCCTGGTGCGGCACCCACCTTTAGGGTGACCGTACATCACCGCGCCCGTGCGTTATGGCCTACCTGGCTGGGGCGTGGGTGCTACGCGGAGATCCTGGGTCTGGAGCCAAGCTGGGTTTCCACCATCGAAGATCCCAAGCAAGTTGAGCTGTTCAGTGGGGAGTAGTGTTACCACCTCATCCCTTTAAAACTGAACACCTATTAATTACACAGGTTCTGTGGCAGATTAAGGCTGTAATTAAACTAAAGTAGTGCCTTATTTGCATTAAATTAGCCACAGAACCTGTGTAATTAATAGGTGTTCAGTTTTAAAGGGATGATGTGGCAACCCTAGTGGGGAGTCCAGTTGAGAGATACCAATGAGAGGCTGGTGTCCCAACAGCACTGGAACGAACCATCGGGGATCGAGGTACTGGACACTGAGGGATTAATTCCTCTCTCAGTCAGTACCCTGGCGACATTGGAGGAAGGCTCAGGAAAACCCTTTATTCAGGAGGAGTTCCTCCACGTTCACATTTGGGCAAGGCCTGTGGCAGAGGCACTTGTCTGACGGTCATTCAGAAGAGCCTGTGGCAGAGGCATCCTTTTCCAGTTCGAGTGATACTCTGGCTGCCAGGTCTGTGAGGGAGACCTGTCCAGGTACGCTATGCCTTCTCAAGTTGGAGTGGTGCAGTAAGACTTATTGTTGTCGGAAGCAGGATTGCTTCAAATATCCAAGGCCTGAGTCTGCTATACCTCCTAAACCTTTTGTCTATCCTTCCTCACCAGTTTGATTGTTATTACCCGGCTGGGTAATAAAGAGCACTTATAAAATAGACTTCCTATTTTGCGGACATTCCTTTATTGCTACTGAGTTCATCGTTCACCCTAGACACATCACCAGAGCCATGAGGTAACATGCCATCCCTTTTTAACCAGCGGCTCCTTCGGGGGTGAGCGCTACATAAGCATAATACATGTTGAAAATATATATTCGATTGTAAGCTCCTAGGCCTGTCCTAACCCTCTTGTATTGAATTGAATTGTATTGTAACTGTTCTGTTTCTGTTTATTTTGTAAAGCGCTGCGTAAACTGTTGGTGCTATATAAATCCGGTATAATAATGGTATATGTTAATCACTAGACATTCCCTGAAGAATGACTTTAATTATTGAGGAACAGAATGAAAACAGTACAAGCTTCCTCCTCTCTACTACAGGGGGCATGCTGTGTGGGTAAAATATTCAGATGTTTCCCTTATCTTATACTAAGGTGACCAGATTTTTTAAATGAAATCTGGGGACATATTTTTTCTTTACTAGTAATGGCAACAATCAGCCACTCTGCCCATCGCCACCCGCATCACAGCCTCTCAAGTCTTACTCTTCGGGCCCCGGCTACTACTGGGTGGGAAGCAGAGGAAGATCACTCCGCCAGGGAAGTCAAGGAGATAGGCAGGTGGCTGGCCAGGATTTGAGCCAAGGCAGAAGAACATGCGAGCGGAGCTGAATGGGCATGTGCCCGAAACTGAAGAAATATTCCCTCTGCTCCGACCAGCATCATCAGAAGGGGCACAGATAATGAGAAAAATACAACCCACCTATGCTAGTAAGTCCCTATCCCTTATTAAATCCAATCTGGGGACAAAACCAGGGACAGACTTGGTCTGGGGACAGTGTCCTCAATCAGGGGACTGTCCCCTGAAACTGTGGATGTCTGGTCACCCTACCTTATACTCTGTACTGTGTATTAGCAATCTTCATCATTAAAGACCATTGCATCGTGCCAGTCTCTCAGTCCATATTAGCCCATCTCAGCTCTCTGTCAGTAGTCCTAGGAAATTCCAAGAAAATCTTCTGTCCATACTTGCTGCCAATGCTATCTAGGCTGTCTTGTTGATAATTTTTTTTTAAATCAGTTTGTTAGCAGCCATAGTACATCATGTGATACTGGCACCAGGAGCCCCCAGAATGTCTGACTGCACAGTTTAAAAGGTGATTTTCAAGTGTTTAATAATTGGACTGTGTGAGAAGTGTAGGGTTCAGGAATAGTACCGGAGCAGAGGACACATAAAGGGCATGGAAGAATCCATCTTGAAATCAATCTTTGATGAATGGTAAATTGAGAGGCCTAAGATGCATATCTAGCAGCCTATTCACATTGACACATATCATGAAACTGAAGGAACTGCTGATTTATTGGCCCTCACGAGGAGGTACAGTCTAAACATAAAAATGACATCATAGTATCGGATTTAGAAATGAAAGAGAACCTATGTTTTGCCCTGCAGAGAAAAGCAACAAGTTTACTTAAAGCGGAGCTCCACCCTATTTTAACACTTGAGCTTAATTACATTGCAGCCTCGAATGAAGGAAGAAACTGAACTTTTTTTTTTTAGTGACAGTACCTGTCCTATCTTCATCTGTCACTCTCCTTCCTGTCTGTGTTAACTGTGGGTAGTCTGCGGGTAGTGTGTCATTTCCCTTACCCGCACTGGCTCCTGGGTGCTTTTGTCATTTCTCCCAGGAGTCATTGCGGAGGCTTGCTGCGAGTTATCTGCTCTACGTCCTTGCTCACCGTAAAGACTGAGCATGCGCGAGAACGAGCGGTGAATGCTGGGAGATCAGCATTCAGTGCAACAAGGAAATGAGTGCTTGTGGGCTTCACAATGCCCACAAGCAAAATGGAAACCTAGTAAAAATAATTATAAGTTATAATTTCATACAAAATCGGACAGCAGATGATTCTAAAGACTGGGACAGTGAGTACTCTTTTTAAATGTAGTAAATAAATTAACCACTTAAGGACCGCCTAACGCCGATATACGTTGGCAGAATGGCACGGCTGGGCACAATCACGTACCTGTACGTCCTCTTTAAGTGCCCAGCCGTGGTTCGCGCCCGCGGAACCCGCGGACCCGATCGCCGCCGAAATCCTGCGATCGGTCACAGGAGCTGGAGAACGGTGAGAGATGTGTGTAAACATGAGCATGCTCGAAGTAAAAATAAAAACAAGGCATGAGTGCAATAACAAAATTAAATCAAAAAAGCACCCCGTATCAAAACTGTGGCACCAGTCACTGTACAGATGCAAATGAATAGTCCAAGTAGTCCCAATAGCTGGTTAATAGATTGAGCAAACTTTGTATTTCAAAGATAAATGCCAGTGTGTTGGTATTGTGAAATCCTTTTAGGCCGCGTACATACGATCGAACATGTCCGATGAAACTGGTCTGCACACCAGTTTCATCGGACCAGTTCGATGGCGTGTACGGCCTATCGGACCGTTTTCCATCGGACCAAAGTTTTAAAACATGTTTTAAAACCTGTCTGATGGAAACCTGTCCGTCGGACAGATTCGATGGTTAGTACACAAAAGCTTTGGACCAAAAACCCGTGCATGCTCAGAATCAAGTTGACGCATGCTTGGAAGCATTGAACTTCGTTTTTTCATCACGTCGTTGTGTTCTACGTCACCGCGTTCTGGTCTGATCGGATTTTGATCCGATCGTGTGTACGCACATCAGACCATCAGACAAGTTCAGAGTTGTCTGATGAAAACGGTCCGTCAGACAAGTCTCATCAGACATGTCTGATCGTGTGTACAGGGCCTCAAGAGTCGGTTGGTGACATCAAACCACAAGACACCCAAGAACAGTACTGTATGAATGAAAGGGGATCCTTCACCCTTAAAACCATTGCCACTTACCAGAAGATATGATCCCAACCAGAGATCTATGTTCATGGATGGCCTATGCCCCAGCCTGGGTTTCTGTGTGGCTCTGTCAATCTAAATCTGTCCTCAAACACTCTCACAGGATCATAATGTGGCCAAATGAGAAAGGATGGAAAACCAACATAGCGTAACCCAGTTTAAAATATTTAATAGAACATTAAAATTGCACTTACAGAAGTGAAGATAAATATGCATGTGATTAATAGTGTAGCCTGCCGGCTCTCACAGAGAGCACGGGACCTTGCCTTAATGTTGTGGTGATGTCAGCACGTCACTCCTCCCTACACCGTTTAGTCAAACCTGACTTCGTCCAGGCTTTGATGTTAGAAGCTGATTGGCTACCATGCACAGCTGCACCAGATTCTGTGGGCACTAGTTTTAGTACATCCCCCCATTTTGTCTTCAGGGCTCAAGCAGAATGCCCCAAGGGGTCTATACAGCATGCATGAGTGTCTGGAACCTCCAGAAAAAACATCCCCAGGACCTACAGCTGCTACAGCCACCCATTGACAGCAATTACAAGATGCGGCTGCATGGTGATATGTGTCAGCACTTGGATAAAGCAAACATACAGATACAGTATATGCCCCAAGTGCAGTCAGTTTGTGTTTGGGCATACTCAAGTGCATGTGCTTTACTCCTAAAAATATCTGCATATCATAATTGCTGTGAATGGCCAGTTTTAAGCAGCATCCGTGGGTCCTGGCAAAGTTTTTTGGATGTTTGGGGTGCTCATGCATGCTGTTAGGCCACCTTGTGGCCTTGTGCATGATCTCTTAAGGAATATATTCTGCTGTGTGACTTTAACACTCTGCATCATATTCTAGCACGAAAACTCTCAGCCTTTCTAGAGAAAACCTAGTAATATGTAGGAATGACTACCTGCCTGTAGTTTGCATGTTCTCACTGTGCCTGTGTGGGTTTCCCCCGGGTACTCTGGATTCCTTCTACACTCCAAATATATGCTGGTAAGGTAATTGGATCCTGTCTAAATTGGCCCTAGTGTATGAATGGAAGTTACAGACCTTAGATCAGGGATACTCAAACTACTGCACTCCAGCTGTTGCGGAACTACAGATCACATGAGGCATTGTAAAACGCTGTCTTTAACAGACATGACTAGGCATGATGGGAATTGTAGTTCCTGAACAACTGGAGGGCCATAGTTTGAGGACCCATGCCTTAGATTTCTAAGCTCCTTGAGGGCAGGGACTGATGTAAATGTATGATATACAGTACACTCATCGACCACTTTTTTATGTACACCTGTTGAATTGCTTGGTAACACAAATTGCTAATCAGCCAATCATATGGCAGCAACCCAATGCATTTAGGCATCTATAAGTGGTGAAGATGATTTGCTGAAATTCCAAACGAGCATCAGAATGGGGAAGAAAGGGGATTTAAGTGACTTTAAAAATGGCATGGTTGGTTGTTTGTGCCAGACGGGCTGGTCGGAGTATTTCAAAAACTGTTGATGTACTGGGATTTTCACACACAACCATCTCTAGGGTTTACAGAGAATGGTATGAAAAAGAGAAAATATCCAGTGAGCGGCAGTTGTGTGGAGGAAAGTGCCTTGTTGATGTCAGAGGTCAGAGGAGAATGGACAGACTGGTTTGAGATGATAGAGAGGCAACAATAACTCAAATAACCACTTGTTACAACCAAGGTATGCAGAATACCATCTCTGGTGGTGGTGGTGGTGTAATGATGTGGGGAATATTTTCTTCTACACTTCGGGCCCCTTAGTACCAATTAATTATTGTTTAAACACCACAGCCTACCTGAGTATTGTTGTTGACCATGTCATCCCTTTATGACTACAGTGTACCCATCTTCTGATGGCTACTTCCAGCAGGATATTGCACCATGTCACAAAGCTCCAATCATCTCACCACTGGTTTCTTGGACATGACAATGAGGTCACTGTACTCCAATGACCTCCACAGTCACCAGATCTCAATCCAATAGAGCTCCTTTGGGATGTGGTGGAATGGAAGATTTGTATCAAGGATAAGCAGCTGACAAATCTGCAGCAACTGCATGATGCTATCATGTCACTATGGACCAAAATCTCTGCGGAATGTTTCAAATACCTTGTTGAATTTATGCCACAAAGAATAAGGCTGTTCTGAAGGCAAAATGGGGTCCAACCCGGTATTAGCAAGGTGTACCTAATAAAGTGTCCGGTGATTGTATGTGTAAAGCCTTGCGTAAAGTAACTGGGCTATATAAGTAACTGTAATAAATAATAATAAATGACAGGCAATACCTACTCAGTGACATGTAGAAATGACAGGCAGATTTTCATAGGCTTAACTGCTGTCAGTCTTATCAGCATGTATCTTATAAGCTCATGAGCACTATAACATACTTAACTGGTTCCTTAGAACTGGCAAGGAACACATGCTGCTTGTCCTTGCCAGTCTGAACTCTGATGTACTGGTAAATGCAAGAAGTGGATACCAAGGCAAATTCAGATACTTACCCTGTTTGCATATAAAAAAATATATCTAAGGCCTCATGCACACAGGTGCCTGGAACAGTATGATGTAAAGTCTGGAGTAGCTGGGGAGCCACAGATGCCAAGTACAGACGCCCTTAGAAATCAATGGCTGTACACGGGTATGTTCTGGTACTTACATAAACATGTGCATGTATATGGGCATACAACCCAGAATGCAAACAGCTTGTGTCCAGGGGAGTACATCCATATGTATACCCCAGACACCAGTGTGTATGAGGCCTTATGATGTCATGTATACATGGGGCTGCAGGGCACGGATTGCCTTGGACAATTATGAATTACCCAGTACAGGTGGCAGCTTCCTGGTTGGCTCACTCAGGTGGGTTTTGATTAGGATCCGAACCTGCCGAAGCTCAACTCTACTTTTGGGTAGTCTAGGGAAGAGTTAGAAAAAAAATTTAGGCTTTATGTACACCAGCAGCTCCTAAACTTGAGATTAGGAGCAGGGGCGGACTGACAACTCATGGGGCCCCCGGGCAATAGAAGATTATGGGGCCCCCGGGCTTACAGATGGCCACCACGCCAGGGGGCAGTGCAGAGGCTGGGCAGCTAAAATCTCTGTATTTTCACATCAAAAGCATGTCAGTTCCGGTCAGTATAGAAAATGCACTATCAGAGGTAGAATTAGAAAAAATAATATGGAATCCCCCTCAAAGTAGGGCCTTGGGCACAAATATACACAAGATCACTAGGAATGCACTGAATATCTGGGACACTATACATAAAAAAATTGATAGAGAATATAACTCACCGCTTATAGCACTAAAGGATAATGATTATTTTGAACCAGGCAAAGTTTCGGTGGGAGGAAATTGGATAAAAAAAGACACTGAACAAATAAGAGACGTTATAAAGGATGGTCACTTAATTTCACTGAATGAAATAAGAAAAAAAAAAACTTTATGGTTATAAATAATAGGGTTGTCCAGATACTAGTATCGGCATCGGTATCGGGACCGATACCAAGTATTTGCGGGAGTACTTGTACTCGCTCAAATGCTCCCGATACCTAAATAGAATACTTTTTTTGTATTTATCAACATGTTCTGTGAAAATTCTTTGAGTTTTTTACTACTGCGTGACAAGCAAATAAAACATTTTTATTCATTTTTATTCTTTTATAATGTCTTGAGTTAGAGTTCTTCATATTTCTAAAGAAAATATCCTTAGTCTGTATTGTGGTTTGAAAACTGTCACATGACATTTAAAAAAAGTATCGGTATTCGGTATCGGCGAGTACATGAAAAAAAGTATCGGTACTTGTACTCAGTCCTAAAAAAGTGGTATCGGGACAACCCTAATAAATAACTGGAGGTACCAACAGCTCAGACACTTTATTTTAAAACTACCACAACCTTTAAGGACGGGAGAACAGTTAACAGAACTGGAAAAATTAAGTTCAATAGGAAATTCCAAGGGAACGATCTCAAAATTATATAAGATCTTAATCAAGGTGGAAGAGCAGGAGGTACCTCCCTTTATTAAAAAATGGAAGAGGGAATTAGGGACACAACGGGATAGGGGCACAATAAAGAAAATATTAAAACTGACACACACCTCGGCGACCGACATCCGGACGGCAGAAATGAATTACAAATGCCTGACTGGATGGTACATAACACCAGATAAACTAAGCAAATTTAAAGAATGACAATCAGCAGAGTGTTGGAGGGGGTGCATATCTTTGGGTACGATGGCCCACTTATGGTGGGATTGCCCCAAAATTAGAAAATACTGGGAGAATATTATAGGTCTCATAGAGGAAATCACAGAGAAGAAAATTAAGATGGACCCGTGGATAGTCCTATTCCATGGAGGAGAAGAAAGCATTAAAAGATACCAAAATTCCCTAGTCCCACACCTGCTTAACGCGGCCAAAAGGCTTATCCCCGGGAAATGGCAAGAGGCCGAATGCCCCCAGGTCTGGGAATTAATAGATATGGTAGAAGGAACATATGTTATGGAAGACCTAAAAAACAGTATCGAGGGTAATAAAAAGAATCAAAATCAGAAGTGGGATAAATGGAAAAAATTTAAGAGGACCTGGAGCTATGTTGAAAACCTAAGAGAAGAGATCTAAAGGAAAAGAAGGATAGATAAAAAAATAAAAAAATAAACATTTTGGTGAGAAAAGGGGGGTGGGGGAAACGTGGGGGGGGGGAAAGGGGGGGAGATGACCCATAAGGGGAGTGCACGAGGAAAACGTAGTAAAAGAAGAGAAATAGAGTATACATTCTTCTTTTTCTTGGTTTGTTTTTTGGTATATAAACCTATTCAAAGTGACCGAAAAAAATAAAAAAAAATAAAAGTTTTACATACTGTCCCTGGTAACCCTGATCGGGCCCCCTAGTGGCATGGAGCCCTTGGGCAGTGCCCGAGTGACTCAATGGTCAGTCCGCCCCTGATTAGGAGCTTTTGCAGTTTTTTTGCCAAAGCTCCTAAACTCAACTCCATAGAAGCCTACAGTATGTGTCAACATACCCTTTGGTTTTTAGAAGAGTTTAAGAGAGCTGCCGTGGTTAGGTGAGCTTCAACCTCCTTCTCCGAAACGTGGAAATCACATTCAGGGAAGGAATGTTTTTGACCTTTGCCATTTTCCAGCCGCTGCGGTAAATGTAGGCAGGGTGTACATAGAGCATAATGCAGTTTGTGCCACATCAAGGATATTCTCCTTCAATTCCAGTTCTACAGACACAACAGGAAGTGAAAGTAAATATCTCCAAACTGAGGGAAGTCCTTTCTTAGACAGTAGTCACCCAACAAGTGTTCTGAATGGAAGATTATTACTTTTACTGCTGTTCTGGTGACAACTCAAAAAGTTTGATCTCCCATTACTTTCTGTCCCAGTGACATTGGTCTCAGGAGAAGGTTAATCTTAATGGCACCAAGAAGAGCTGAAAATAGCAATCACCAACTTGAAAATAACTAACAATATAGATAATAACGTATGTTATAGCTTAGTGAATTAAGGACCAGGTATCATTTGTCAATATTGCTGGTGTGGGGGGGACAGGAACCATCTGCACATGGCACAATGTGTAGCAAAGATGAATAGTAGACACCCGGCCTTGATACACACTGTGTCCGCTATGTCCTGTCATTCAGCACCTCACTGGGATTAACACTACAGCTAGCCTCCCACACTGTCTTATTTGACCCTGCTCTGCTTGTATTACTCACAGCATATTGATATTAATCTGATACTATACACTTGTAAGTGTCTGGTGAAAATAAACAAAACTACATAGCTTAATTCTACATATGTGAAGAACATATTTAATACCAACAAGTGAAAGTCCTTGACACATCTGGTACATGTTTTTAGTGTCGGCTACATCCAACCGTTGTACCAGAAAATCCATACTGTATAGGTGATAAGACAGATAATCAAATAAAATAGATAAATGCAACAGGGCCTCAAGAATGTTTAATGTTTGCAGCCTCTAAATCCCAAAACATAAAATGTAATATATAGCAGCTTGGAAGTCCTTAAATAAGGTGTTTGCTTACATTTTTTAGGCTTTTTTCTACAACCCCAATTAGAAAAAATGGTGACATAAAACAGAAAGTAATGATTTACAAATCTCATAAACCCCTATGTTAGTCACAATAAAAAATTGAAAACATATGACATTTTTAAACTGAGAAATGTACCATTTTATGAAAAAATAAGGTCATTTTAAAATTGATGGCAGCAACAAATCTCAAAAAAGTTAGGAAACTTAACAAAAAGCTGGCAAAGTAAGTGGTACTAACAAGAAAGAGTTGGAAGAACATTTTGCTAATTAGTTTAACCACTTAAGACCCAGACCAAAATGCAGGTAAAGGACCTGGCCAGTTTTTGCGATTCGGCACTGCGTCGCTTTAACTGACAATTGCGCGGTCGTGCGACGTGGCACCCAAACAAAATTGGCGTCCTTTTTTCCCCACAAATAGAGCTTTCTTTTGGTGGTATTTGATCACCCCCGCGGTTTTAATTTTTTGCGCTATAAACAAAAATAGACCTTTTTGCTATAATAAATATCCCCCAAAAATATATAAAAAAAGCCGATACGTATTCTTTTACCTATTTTTGGTACAAAAATCGCAATTCGTTTTTTTTTTATTGGTTTGGGCAAAATTTATAGTGCTTACAAAATAGGGGATAGTTTTATTGCATTTTTATTAATAATTTTTTTTTCACTACTACTGGCGGCGATCAGCGATTTCTTTCGTGACCGCGACATTATGGCGGACATATCGGACAATTTTGACAAATTTTTGGGACAATTGTCATTTTCACAACAAAAAATGCTATATAAATGCATTGTTTACTGTGAAAATTACAATTGCAGTTTGGGAGTTAACCACTAGGGGGCGCTGAATGGGTTATGTGTGACCACATATGTGTTTCTAACTGTAGGGGGCGGGGCTGGACGTGTGACATCATTGATCGTATTTCCCTATATTAGGGAACAGACGATCAATGACAGCGCTGCCAGTGAAGAACGGGGAAGCTGTGTTTACACACAGCTCTCCTCGTTCTTTAGCTCCGTGGACCGATCGCGGGAATCCAGCAGCGATCGGGTCCGCGGGTCCCGCCGCCGTGGTCACAGAGCTTCGAACCGGCTGGGCACTTAAGGAGGACGTACAGGTACGTGCTTGTGCTCAGCCGTGCCATTCTGCCGACGTATATGTGCAGGAGGCGGTCCTTAAGTGGTTAATTGGCAACAGGTCAATAACATTATTGGGTATAAAGAGAGTATCTTGGAGGGTCAGAGAATCTCAGAAGAAGTAAAGATGAGCAGAGGTTCATAATCTGTGAAAAGCTGCGTCTAAAAATTGTCGAACAATTTCAGAATAATGTTTGTAACGGAATGGCCCGTGACAGACTGAGATATTCCTATGTCTAGGGTCACCTTATGTCCACTAGGGCCATAGGGTGACAAAGAATCATAATTCATATATTACAGAAGACATTAATAAGGGACATTAATAATAATTCATGTTTGCAGGATGTCTTCAAATATCAAAAGCTGTTAGCTATTCAATCTGGGCACACATGCTTTTGAAAGGTGTTAATTCAGGTCTACAAGACCAGAGTGAGTCATACCTTTGTATAATATGCTATTGAAATATCTTAAGGTGTTGGCTATTCACTGTAAAGACATTTCGTTGAAGGTGTTGATTGCACCCACTCTCACAAGACTCTACCATTGTGTGATAAAGCTGTCTAGATAACTTATTCAACTAGATGTCTGTGTTACTATTCAAGGTTAATTGAACACTATTGAAGATACGGTGCCGACAAGTCTACATGGTTAGCTTACCTGAATGCCTTTTAGAGTGTGATTGAAGCCCCCCATGGTGTGAAGGGGGGTGGAGACTACATTGTCCTGTGACTAACTGCATTATGCTTGAGACTGTATAAGAAGCTGAGAAAATACCAATAAATTGTCATATCTTTGAAGCAAGTGCAGAGCTTGAGTCTCGTCTTGTTTATGGGAATGCATATGGATCGTGTATGCAAGATTGTCGCAGTGTGTCAGATAAGCTTGTTGTTGTTTGGATGGAAGATCGTAAGCGGTGGTGACCGTTACATTTGGTGGCACAGCGGTGGGATGATTCCATCTTCAGAAGGACGGCTACAAGGACACATGACAATGGAGACGCTGTATGAACGGATGAAGCTCTCTTCCCTCATGGACTTACTGGAGAGCCGGGGCAGACCGACCAGCAACCGTAAGAAAAGGGACATTATCGCAGAACTTGTCGAAATGAATAGAGCTAAGAGGCCCAGCGTAACAGACAGGACACCCGAGGAAGAATTTTTTGATCGGGCTGTTAAACATGGACTGGCACAATATGGTCCTAATCCTCCACCGGAGATCATAGACCGGGTTTTAGCGGCTGTAGATGCCACCTTGCGACAGCGAAGAAGTGCTGCAGCAGCTGAAGAGAGAGAAGAGGTACAGATACCAGTCTCCATGGAAGAGGAATTCCAAAGGAGGTTACAAGAGATGCGGATACAGCATAGAGGACCAGTATCAGAGGAGGTCCTGCTGGGATGGTCGGATGTGATTTGGTGCCAACTCTGGAAGGAAGCGTTAGCTCTGGAGCAGCAACACCAAGGAAAGATCCTGCCCTCCATCTATGCAAGGTACTGGCCGCGGTATGACGTACGAATCCTGTTGTTGGGGGAACAACCGAAGCAGGAGTGGATAGCAGAGTTAAGCAGGCTGATCCGGGCAGAGATGCAGCTGGATGAGAGCTACAGAGCCCTCCGGTGGTATGTAGCCCAAGAGTGCCCGTGGTCAGCGGATGACAGCCCCACAGAAGGCTATGACTATGATGGCCTGGGATTGTTGTATTGGAGGATGTCCAGTGAACCCGACTTCGGAGATGATCGGGAGTGGCGCTTGGAGGACATAATGGAGCACAGAGAGGAAAAATTTAATATCTCGGGAGGCCACTAGTCACAGGAAGATATAGAATTTCTGGCCATTCAAGAATGGGAGCTGGAGTTCGCCTACAGACAGCTGCTAGACTCGGCTCAGCAGCAGGGTGGGGCTCCCATTGCCTGGGACTATGAGGAAAGGTCAGATAACTGTGAAATCATGGCTGATGAATCGGCAGTGGAAAATATGGAGATTTTCATCCCTAAAGCCGAAGCGGATGGTGTGGAGTTCCAGAGAGCCGGGGCGGTTGGCCCCTCTCTCCAACAACAAGCTGAGGTGGTAAAGCTTTTACCCCCAGCTGAATCACTGGCAACAGAACAGAGGGTCACGGACCTCTGCTCTCCACTAACGGAAGAGGGGGACCCTGTGGTGGTGGATGGGACTGTGGTCTCCACTCACAGCAACCCAGCAGAAGAGCTGGCAACAGAGCAGAGTGTCATAGGCCTCTGCTCCTCACTAACAGAAGAGGGGGACCCTGTGGTAGTGGATGGGACTGTGGTCTCCACTCACAGCAACCCAGCGGAAGAGCTGGCAACAGAGCAGAGTGTCATAGGCCTCTGCTCCTCACTAACAGAAGAGGGGGTTCCTGGGGTAGTGGATGGGACTTCAGTCTCCACTGGCACAACCCCAGAAAATGGTACAGGACTGGGACAGGAGGATGTCGGCTTTGCTTTGCAAGCACCGGGGGGGTTTTCACCAAGCACCAGTGGATGGGACTTCAGTCTCCACTGGTATACCCCAGGAAGGGGGGGCAGTTGGCCCAGACCCCCAACAGCATGATGGACTGAGCCCAGCCACGCTGCCTTCTCCCCAGAGGCAGGCGTGTTCTCTGAGAGAGGCAGAGGTTGGCGGGGTGAGTAATGCTCAGTTTGGAGCCATTTATTTGGGGTACAGTATGGATACCAGCATTGGAGGACTGGAACTACTGACGGACTTCGGAATTAACCCGTTTGGGGGTACCACCTGTGTCCGTCTCCCACCGAAAGGGGAGAGATGTAACAGAATGGCCCGTGACAGACTGAGATATTCCTATGTCTAGGGTCACCTTATGTCCACTAGGGCCATAGGGTGACAAAGAATCATAATTCATATATTACAGAAGACATTAATAAGGGACATTAATAATAATTCATGTTTGCAGGATGTCTTCAAATATCAAAAGCTGTTAGCTATTCAATCTGGGCACACATGCTTTTGAAAGGTGTTAATTCAGGTCTACAAGACCAGAGTGAGTCATACCTTTGTATAATATGCTATTGAAATATCTTAAGGTGTTGGCTATTCACTGTAAAGACATTCCGTTGAAGGTGTTGATTGCACCCACTCTCACAAGACTCTGCCATTGTGTGATAAAGCTGTCTAGATAACTTATTCAACTAGATGTCTGTGTTACTATTCAAGGTTAATTGAACACTATTGAAGATACGGTGCCGACAAGTCTACATGGTTAGCTTACCTCAATACCTTTTAGAGTGTGATTGAAGCCCCCCATGGTGTGAAGGGGGGTGGAGACTACATTGTCCTGTGACTAACTGCATTATGCTTGAGACTGTATAAGAAGCTGAGAAAATACCAATAAATTGTCATATCTTCGAAGCAAGTGCAGAGCTTGAGTCTTGTCTTGTTTATGGGAATGAATATGGATCGTGTATGCAATATTGTCGGAGTGTGTCAGATAAGCTTGTCGTGGATAGATGGAAGGTCGTAAGCGGTGGTGACCGTTACAATGTTCTTCAATGTAAAATTGCCATGATTGTAATTTTTAAATTGATGGCAGCAACATGTCTCAAAAAAGTTGGGACAGGTCCAGGTTTACTATAATGCAGCATTCCTCTTCATTTAACAACATTCTGTAAACATCTGGGAATTCCATTTGCTGTAGTTTTGGAAGAGGCATGTTGTCCCATTCTCAGCCAATATATGATTCTAACTGCTCTGACTTTCCAGATGTGCAAACTGCCCATTCCATACGCACAAATGCACCCCCAATACAATCGGAGATGCAGGCTTTTAAACGTTGATAATAAGCCAGAAGTTTCCTCTCCACTTTAGTCCATAGAATGCAGATGCCACAAAGAATGTCAAACGTCAATTTGTCTGACAAAAGAACAGTTTTCCACTGACAATTTTAAATGAGCTTTGGCCCAAAGAAGATGGCAGCATTTCTGGACCATGTTCAGATATGGCTTCTTCTTTTAATGATAGAACTTTAGCTTGCATTGTTGGATGGCAAACTGTGTTCACAGACAGTTATTTTCTAAAGTATTACTGAGCAGTGGCGGCTGCTCTATTAGGGGCGCCGTCCCCCTTAATTCATGCACCTAGCTCCTAATCTACATGCCAGACGCATGAATTTCAATGGGGCTTTTTTTTTTTTTTAAGCACATGATTAGAACCTGTGGCTTTAATTGGCTTCAAAAAAGGGTGGGCTTGGGGCGCAGAGCACTTCCCCCTTAGCCCACCCAGTTGTGTGACTTCCTGCTTCTCCCTCCGGCCAATCAGGAAGCAGGTCCTGAGACCCAATTGGCCAGGGAGTCTTAGGTCTCAGGACCTACTTCCTGTTCGGCCGTGAGTAGAAGCAACAGCCCCTTTGCAAGCAGGAGCAGCATTGGCCTCCTAAGAATGATCTTTGCCCTCTCAGCTCCATGGTGCTCTCGCTTGCCACCATCCTCCAAAGCCCATAGCAGCAGATTGCAGCATAAACCACAGCAGCAGCCCTAATGATGAGGATGAGCTGGAGTCGGATAGCGAGGAAAAGTGTGAGTACTGCGGCCGGTATTTTTTTTACAGGGACAGGGTTTTGGCATCTGCGAGCGAGGGGGGCAGGTTTGTTTGCCACCCCCCTAAAATATTGAGCACCAGTCCCACTGTTCCTGAGCCCATGCACTGATGTCCATAACAGAATCATGCCTGTGTTTATTGCAGTGCAGTCTAAGGCCCCGCACACACGACCAAGCTTCTCGGCAGAATCCAGCGAGAAGCTCGCTGGGAGACATATTCTGCCGAGCAAATCGGTCGTGTGTACACTTTCGGCGAGCATCCCGTCGGGAAGCTCGTCGAGCCAAAATAGAGAGCATGCTCTCTTTTTCCTCGTTGTTCAATGAGGAAATTTGGCTCGACGACCTTTTCGACCGCTCATCGGGAACCTCGTCGGGCTAAACCCATCGTTCCGCCCGACGAGGTTCTCGGACGTGTGTACGGGGCCTAAGAGCCTGAAGATCACAGTCATCCAATATTGCATTTCTGGCTTGTCCCTTGTGATTCTCTGAATCTTTTGATGATATTCTGTACTGTTGATGATTTATTTAAAGTCTTTGCAATTTTATGTTGAGGAACGTTATTCTAAAATTGTTTGACAATTTTTAGATGCAGTTTTTCACAGATTGGTGAACCTTTGACCATTTTTACTTCTGGGACACTCTAAAGGCTCGTACACACGGTAGGACATCCAACAAAATACCCCTTGGATTTTTGTCCTAATTGATTTGTCCGGTCACACCCATAGCATACACACAGTCAGACTTTTCTACAAACTTTTCTAAAACTTTCCCATCATCACGTGGTTTTTCTGCTCTTTTCTGCTTTTTTTTTGCAGACCCAACTTTTTGTCGGATGAAACCAGAAAAAGTTGGTCCGATAGAGTGTACACACGATCGGACAATTTTGAAAAGTTGCAGATTTTGAAGTTAGTTGGCCAAAAGTCCGACCGTGTGTATGGGGCTTTACTCTATAAGATACTCTCTTTATACCCAATCATGTTATTGACCTGTTTCCAATAAACCTACCGTATATACTCGAGTATAAGCCACGTTTTTCAGCCTTTTTTTAGGGCTGAAAATACCCCTCTCGGCTTATACTCGAGTCAGTGTACCTTGTGCGTCCATTTTATAAAATTTCCGGCTTCCTCCTGGTCCCGTCCCGTTCTGTGATAGGCGTTTGACACTGTGTTCAGTGTTCCGCCTATCACGGACGTTCTTTCATCCTCGGACTCAGTTTCCCAGCAGACACTGGGCCGGATTCACAAAGCACTTACGCCGACGTATCTCAAGATACGCCGCGTAAGTGTAAATATGCGCCGTTGTATCTGTGCGCTGTGCCCACAGGATTAAGATACGCCTAAAAACAGGCTTCAGTCCACCGACTTAACTTGCCTACGCCGGCGTAAAGTGGGCGCATTGTTACGCTGGACGCATCTGGAGCTCCCATCCTATTTAAATATGCAAATGAGGGAGATCCGCCGATTCACGGACAAACTTGCGCCCGGCGCATAATATACACGGTTTGCGTAAGTCGCACATCCGGCGTAAAGTTATTCCCCATATTGGAGGTGTAACTCATGCAAAGGTATGGACCAGGGAACGAATGCCGTCGTATTTTACGTTGTGTACGTAGTACGTGAATAGGGCTGGGCGTAGGTTACGTTCACACCGTAGGCAGTGATTCAACGTATCTTAGCCAGTTTTTAGACGTGATTGTGAGCATGCGCACTGGGATGCGTCCAAGGTACGACGCATGCGCAGTTCGTTTTAAGTACTTGTGTGACGCTCGGCCCATCATTTGCATGGGGTCACGCTTCATTTAAATGTGTCACGCCCACTTCCAGCCCACTTCCACTTACACTGACTTACGCCTACGAATTTACGTTACGCCGGCGCAACGTTGGGAGCATTTGCTTTGTGAATTCCATGCTTCCCTCTCCGTGCTGCACCGGCGGCATATATATGCACCGATGTATGTGAATCCGGGCCACTGTGGTCAGTGTTCCGCCTATCACGGACCTTCTCTTGTCCGAGGATGAAATGAAAGAGAGGGTATGCTTGTCACCTTCCAATGGTGGGGGATGACCGTTCTAGTCGTGGACAAGAAAACAGTATCTTTTTTTTACAGAATGCTGCATGGCTTATAAGCAGTATACTGTATACCTTTCCAGTGTCAGGTCTGCATTGCAGATCGTTCAATGACAAAAACAAATCTGAACATTATTGTATGCACCCAGGCCCCTAAGTATCACCAATTGCAACTTTTATTATATGGGGAAGTTTAAACCCTCCACCTATTCATTAACCTTAAAAATTACATTTTAAAACATTTTTTTTTTTTACTCACCCAAGTCTGTCATCATGTGACCCTCTGCAGCACGTTTTTCAGGACTGGAGACCAGTCCTCTTATCATGAGCCTATAAGTACCCTGCTGATGGACAACCAATGAGCAGTATAGTGTCTATATGAGCCTGGAAACAATGTGGGCACCCACTTTGCAATCCAGAACAAAGCAGACTTGGACCAGATGTGTCATGCGAGTTGTGGGTCTGTTCTAAAGGGCTTTTAAGCTAACGTGATAAATTGGAGGGGGTAGTTGAACCACTCAACCTACCCTTAAAATAACAATTAACCTAACGCCTGTCACCAAAGCTAGATTGACCTGCCGACACAATAAAAAAAAACTGTATATTAAAAACATTTTTAAAACATTTTTTGTTCCAATGTATTGCATTTTACTGTCCATTCTGAGTGTTTTGCTCTTTCTGTAATATAATAAAGTGCACTGAGAAAAATAAAACCCCACAAACCTAAAATTCAATAATGTACAGCATAACAGAACAGCAAATGTGATAAAATGTGAACCTTAACACCCTTAACAGGCCACCTGGTCCTAATAATTTACCCTAATCTGTTCCGTAAACGTGACTCTTAAACTAATCTTTATACTTAACCCCTAACCTCTAACCATAAGCCTCACTATAATTTGTTAATCTGACTGCAAAAATAAAGTTGGACTAAAAAAATAGATACCACCTGTTTAAACATTCTCGTGCTAAAATAGATGCATGGAATATAGTTGGTTCCTCTGATAGGACAGAGGGGGTTATTTATGAAAGGCAAATCCACTTTGCACTACAAGATCAAACTACAAGTACAAAGTGCACTTGAAATTGCACTGAAAGTGCACTTGGAAGTGCAGTCGCTGTAGATCCGAGGGAGACATGCAAGGAAAAAAAACAGCATTTTAGCTTGCACATGATTGGATAATAGCCCTAAGATTTACAGCGACTGCACTTCCAAGTGCACGTTCAGTACAATTTCAAGTGCATTTTGCACTTGTAGTGCAAAGTGGATTTGCCTTTCGTAAATAACCATTGACAGAAACGTCTATGTAGTCAGAGAACTGCTGTAGACCCAAGCACTATCCCCCATCCCCGAAAACAAAGCAAAAATGTATATAGATTTTTCAGGGCACATTTACACAGATAAATACTTGTACTTCTGGAGCATTTGTCAGTTTAAAAAATGTATCTCCACATAATGTACTGAAATTTCATTCCTTCAAGGCATGTTTACAAGTGTTATTAAGAAGAGCGTGGCACATACCAGTCTTGAATATTGACTTGTCACTGGGTAAGCTGCAGCCTGTGTTATTTACGGCCATAACCCAGACACTGTAACATTTATCCGGCTCAAGGTCCTCCAAAATGCAGAAACTTTCCTTCACCGTGACCCTGTATTCCTCCAGCAGCCCTGCAGTGAGAAAATGTCCCAAAAGACACTATAAGCTTCATTGCTAGTAATATGGAGTCATACATCATGGGTGACATAACTGCAAACCTGAGACAATATAAAGAACAATATAGACACAGCCTTGGATGTTACTTCAGTATTAAATTAAATTTATAATGACTTGTGTGGACACAATCAATCTTGTTTTTCTGCTCTGTGAATCCTAATCTTATGTCCGGAGGTTCCTGGCCAGACAGCCATCAGGGAAATGCAGTACACTTGGACCCATCATAGCTAAATTGTTGACTTGCGTTCATTGAGTTAAATGGAGGTCATGCATTATCACCATTCATTATGGCAGTAAATCTTAGGGTGCTGCTATAGAGGTGGTCTACTTTTTAGTATAAAAGGTTGAAGGAGTGTTTATCTGTCATGAGGGAATTATGTAGGCTGACATTGCTGACACTGATTTAAAGTATGCATGTCCTGGGTCTGTGGCTTGAAGTGTTAAAGCCAGGTACAGTCAGGAAACTAGTATGTTCATAAGGTGCCCAGTAATGGCAACCACCATACTTTTATCATGATGTGTACTTTAAGGAAGCATAAGGGTCTGGATACTGGGAGGTTGTTTTTTTTATGTAGTGCTCACCCCCAAAAGGGCCAGCTGATTTTGTCCTACTAGTGTAGGACAGGCACCGAGTAACAATCACACTTTTGGCCCAATGAACTTGGGTAGAGAGCAGGGAGATTGTGGGATACTCCAGTAAACACTATGTAAAAACACAAGGACACTTCTCAATTTCTCAAACATCCTAATACAGCTGGAACCTTAATGAGCAGTTGTGAACTTCAGCTATGCTACTGAGAAGGGCAGAAGCCCTTTTGGGTGGGAGCTTCTCATTCTGGACAAGATCCTGCTGCTCCAGGCCTCAGACTATTTATGCACACCCACAGCACATACTGGGCTTCCTCCCCAGGGGTTGGCTGAGACCACATATACAGTATATTCAGGCTGTGGGTTTGCTGCTCCCAGCCCACTACATTCTAGAATTCTAGAAAGGTAGGGGGAAGCAGTTGAGCCTACAGCCAGTGAAACCTAGAACAGCCAAAAATAATCACATTCACGGCTCCACCGCCGGAAGAGGGAGCAAAAAAAATAGTATAATTTAATTGACTTTCTGAACAACTTGTCTACGAGGGCACTACTTATTTAATAACCAATCGAATGTAAATTGGCCTCGCATCAGTATTTGGCGTATAAATATAGAGATACCTAGATTAGCCTTTGGGTCATATAATGATGCAGAATATACATACTTACGACTAGCAGAAGAGCAAAAATATAATTTAAAAATGCAGTTCAGGCCTAAAAACAACAGTTCCTCAGCACCAGTTAGCTTCTCCTTTTCTCTTTCTAATCTGCCCTAGCTTCAAGAAATGATAAGTTGACTGGTTGCTGTGAGGAAACACAAACAGTTCTTTAGATGCTTTCATCTTAATGGTATTAATGGTATTAAGGTGTTAAGGCACTAAAGTCATGAGCATTGTTTAAAGTCAAGTGCAATTAAATTTTTACTAAAATGTACACCAAACTTGCCAGCCTAGACTGGGCCAGTTTCCTTCACTGTAGGCCCACAACTTTTGGCACTCACAGGAACTCCCTTTTATTAGGCTCATCTCAATAGTTTCTTGTTTTTTTTGTTGGTCTTTACCCAGCTTAGCATATTTTAATTGTATAAAAAATATGACAGTCAAATCCTGGCCAGTCTTTGTTGAACCCGTTGAGATTAAAACCATCTATGGCCAGCCTAACACATTGTCTATTCACATTTCTGATTAGCATTTGCACAAATGACTAGTGCAAGTACTGAACAGTGCACAGGGCAACTATGAACTTTGATATGTATTTAGCCTGCAAGTATTTAAGTATTTGCTG